>CM059304.1:12317500-12360000 GCA_030340665.1 Neosalanx taihuensis
ATAACGACAGAGAAAGAGATAAAGAGAGATGAAGAGAGAGAGACATCCACAGAGCACCATCATGAAGGGAGAGGAAACAAGGAGGGCATTGATGGGGTTTTAACGAGGAGAGGATGAGGGGAGGATGAGGGGAGGATGAGGGAGGATGAGGGGAGGATGAGGGGAGGATGAGGGGAGGATGAGGGGAGGATGAGGGGAGGATGCCACTCCAGTGGCCGGGAGGGCTGTTCACACATCACTCATTAATCTGCTGCTGATCTGAGGAGGACCACAGGGAGGGAGGGAGAGAGGGAGGGAGGGAGAGAGGGAGGTGGGGAGGGAGGTGTGTGGGTGGGCGGGTGGGATGGGTGTGGGGAGGGAGGGAGGTGGGTGGGAAGGAAGGTGGGGAGCAGGGAGGGAGGGAGGGAGGGAGGAGGGAGTGGAGGGAGGGAGGCGAGGGAGGGAGGGAGGGAGGGGAGGGAGGGAGGGAAGAAGACACTGAAGATGATGACGTGATGACTCCTTAATCAGTACACGGCTGTGTGTATGAGCTCTGGCTGAGCGTTTAAATAGTGTGGCAGGTATGGCAGACAGTCACATGAAAAACAGGATTTTTCTTCATGCGAATGTAAATACTGAATATTTTGTTCAAATTATTGAACTATTTATTTGAAAAAGAAGTGGTCCAAAACAGTAACAGCTGTTTTTTTGTGTTTTTCTTATCTTCGTTTGATGAATCAAATTAGTCACAGACACAATATTTTGTTAAATAATTGTATAAAAATGTTGTTTTGATTTCCTCTTGCAGCAGCAGGAGATGTAGCGGAGTGAGCCTCCATCATCCCTGGAGACTGGATCTAGGATTTCTTTTCATGTCCTTCACCAAAAAAAACGATTTACACGCCTTTCTGTGAAGTTCTGTGGTGGTATCCTCGACGAGGACGCTTCTGTTGACCGTTGCCTCGGATACCCAGTGGTGAACCGTATCTGCTGTTCTTGAAGATATCAAGCTTACCCGTTTTAAGCTTGACCTCCACAATCACAACAACTTCCAAACCTCCGCCAGCCCGCCGGACCTTTGAACCACACGCCACCTCGTTCGCTGCCAACCGCACACGCTCACTCCCTGCTCGGCCCTAACCGAGGGAGACGGACGCCATGCGATTGGTTGTTTTGATGTTGTTTTCACATACTGTCTGGTGGCATCAGCAGTATTAGAAAACAGAGCGTGGTGCTCGTGTGCCATGCAGGGCAGGGAGACCAGGTCCAGTTCAGATGGAGGGAACAGTGGTTAATTGGTGTCAGTAGCGTGCTGTGTTGTGGATGGAGGATGGAGAGATGATTCTATTGCATCTGAAAGTGAAATGGAGGTGAAGTCATCAACCATGGCTATCTATCTATCTATCCATCTATCCATCTATCCCATCTATCCATCTATCCATCTATCTATCTATCCATCTATCCATCTATCCATCTATCTATCTATCCATCTATCTATCTATCTATCTATCTATCTATCTATCTATCTATCTATCAGTGGCGGCTGGCAGTCTGTCAAACAGGGGAGGCTGGTCAGTAACAACATTTTCAGATTACCAAAAAAAAAGGAGAGGGGGGGGGGGGGTAGAAACAATTCAATTTTTGACACCACCCTTAGCAACAAATTGGAAAATTGAAGATGTTCACCCCCTATATTTATATGCCTATTTGTAAGAAAATTCTGCCCTTCTTTCTTTTTCAGTCAATATTAGGCTTTGGTCTGTCCCTCATCCTTAATTTAAATTTTCTCCTCATAAGGAAGACTAGAAAAATGGCTTAGCCAAAATGTAATCGACAATGCTAGGCATTTTGCACAGTTTACTTGCAAGCTAGCCCCCTCAAAAGTATCTAAAATTAAGGTTTTTTAATGGGAAAGATAAAACAGATAACGAATATGACAACACTTTAGACTTTATTAACAGCAATATATTTACAAGAATATGTACACACAAAATAGGAATATACCGTATGGAACAGCTCTCTCATTACGTGACTTGCCAGATCAGAAATCCGCATGGGGACTAACAAGAAAGTTTTTGCCGCTGCCTTGCAAAGCGAAAAATGTCCAACCCCCTTTCACCGTTTAACAAATCACAAGCCTCCTCAGCCAGCTCTCTCCCGCCCAGGGAAATCATTGTCATAAAAAAATGACCATTGACTCCCAGTGAGGCTCGGCCTCAGAATTATAATATTTCCTCGGCATTAACCAATGCGCTTCAAGCATTTTTCCATTGAACAACACATACACACACATACGCCATTAAAGTACGGTGAGGCCCGACTAGTTCACGTTGTCAGGAGGGGGAGAAACCGAATTTCTGAATCGTATCACTCAATCATTTAATGTCTGCGCTGCCGCTGAGCATGTCCTTTTCTGTGGTGCTATATCTGAAATAATAGCAATGTTATAAAGTCAGCTAAAACATTGCACAATACAGTGCAGTTTGTAAACTATATTCTCCGTGATTTGTACAGGAGGCTGAGCCTCCCTTGTTGTCTTAAAGGAACCGCTACTGCTATCTATCTATCTATCTATCTATCATGATCGTGATGATATGGTAAAACACGACTGTGTGTGCTTGTGTGTGCTGTTTGTGCGTGTGCGCACCAGCGTATTCATTGCAGAACATGTGGAACTCTGAACATGTGACTGATTCCAAACCTCCTGCCGAGCCGACGCCACATGAGTGACCTTTAAACCCCAGAGAAAACAGACAAACACACAACCTCAACGTTCCACCAATCACAGCCTTTCGAAACACGCTCTCGTCCACGCTCGTCTGTCAGTCCTAACGCTGGCGTCCAGCTAGAGGACATCCTCCAGCAGAGGGGGCTGAGGCTTGCTGGATCCCTCCTGTAGTCTCCCCTCCTCCCCGTCCCCCTCCTCCTCCTCCTCCTTAACAGAGAGCTCTGGCTCATTACTCATTCATCCTAATGTACCAGCCTCCATACACCACTGGGTTTCACCATTAGAGAGCCGCACTCTCCATCGTTTCAGACGGGCAGCGCTCCTGACTGGGTACGAGCGGCCCTGAGGGTCACATGGGGGGGAGGGAGGGAGGGAGGGGAGGGAGGAGGGGGAGGAGGGAGGAGGGGAGGAGGGGAGGAAGGAGAGGAGGAGAGGGGGGAATGGGTTTCCAGTGTACATGTTGAATGGGATCCAGGTGTTTGCTGATGGAGAGAGGTGAGCAAAGCAGTGACGTAGGTGAGAGTCTGTGTGAGTAGGTGTGTGTGTGTACGTGTGTGTGTGTGTGTGTGTGAGGGCAGTTGGAAGAAGAGCTGTTTACAAAGTAAAGTTTCTCCACAGACACCTTGGAAAAAGTCAGGTAAAAAGAAAAGAACTGTTTAGAGAGACAAGGAATGAAAAGGATGTGTTTTTCTTCTTCCTTTCCCTCATTTCTTTTAAATAATGGAAACCTAGTCTTTGGAAAACAGCCGGGTACAGCCAATCAGACCTGAGCATCGGCAGGTCCGCCCACACGGGCCGTGTGTCGAAGTTCAAAGTGAGAACATGAAGGTGTTATTAGCCCCTATGGCAGCCCTGATCCCACCAGGCTCTCAGGGAGCAGCAGCTCAGATCTGATCCCTTAAGTGGTCGACAGCAGGCAGATTCAGGCTCCCATTATGACTCATGTTACCAAACTGGTTTAAACAACTGTGATCTGTATGCATGGTTCAAACACCTCCCACCCTCGCAGGAAGTGATGCGATCAAAAGGTTGCCGGCTTTCTTGAACCCTGCGATGACTGCACAGGTGAGACCTGCATTAAGGGAGCTGTGAGCCAGGTCACATGGGTTGATTGGCTGCTGACATGAGAGAGAGACGGAGAGACACAGGTAAAGAACGTTACCTGGATTGTGCTGATCTATCACACAATGAAAGGTGAAAGGGGGATTGTTTATATTAGCTTAATAAATAAAAAACACAGCAGCCCTGATATATAAACACTGAAGTGGCACAAATATCATGTAAAAATATGCATTAGAACATGACCCTGGTCTGCCCCCCCCCCCCGGGCTCAGTGGACTAACCTAATATCCTGGGTGCGTGCGAGCGCAGGGGCAGCACCTCCATAACGAGGGGGGGGGGGGGGGGGGTTGGCTACCCCTTGTGGGACAAGGCCGGCGTAATGTGGCACAGCGCACTGCGGCTGGTAGTTAGTTGGGGGGATACACAAGGGGACAGGGGGGGGGGGGGGGGGCGGGGGGGTCTGAAATATGAGGCTGGTGTCTGGGGCCAGGTCTTCCCTGAATACTAACGCCTCCCTTCACAACCCGCCTGGCTGCCCTGAAACCAATCTGACGGCTAATTAATCCTGAAGGTCCTTTGTTCCACTGAGGTTTTGCCTCTGTATCCCCCCCCCACACCCCCCCTCCCCCCACCTCTCATCTCCCTCCATCCTCCTTGCCTTCCTTCCATTCATCCCCCCTCACCTCCCCCTCCCCTTGCCTGCTCCTCATCCCTCTTTTGCCTCTTTCCTCCTCTCTCCTTTCTCAGCTCTCCTGCTCGCTCTCTTCTCAGCCCTCTCCTTCCTCTCTCCCCAGCCCTCTCCTTCCTCTCTCCCCCAGCCCTCTCCTTCCTCTCTCCCCCGCCCTCTCCTTCCTCTCTCCCCAGCCCTCTCCTTCCTCTCTCCCCAGCCTTCTCATTCCTCTCTCCCCAGCCCTCTCCTTCCTCTCTCCCCAGCCCTCTCCTTCCTCTCTCCCCCGCCCTCTCCTTCCTCTCTCCCCCGCCCTCTCCTTCCTCTCTCCCAGCCCTCTCCTTCCTCTCTCCCCAGCCCTCTCCTTCCTCTCTCCCCCGCCCTCTCCTTCCTCTCTCCCCCAGCCCTCTCCTTCCTCTCTCCCCAGCCATCTCCTTCCTCTCTCCCCAGCCCTCTCCTTCCTCTCTCCCCAGCCCTCTCCTTCCTCTCTCCCCAGCCCTCTCCTTCCTCTCTCCCCCGCCCTCTCCTTCCTCTCTCCCCCGCCCCTCTCCTTCCTCTCTCCCCAGCCCGTCTCCTTCCTCTCTCCCCAGCCCTCTCCTTCCTCTCTCCCCCGCCCTCTCCTTCCTCTCTCCCCAGCCCTCTCCTTCCTCTCTCCCCAGCCCTCTCCTTCCTCTCCAGCCCTCTGATTGTTTTTGTAGACAGATTAAACTGCTGTCTATTTACATGGAGATGTTTTACTGTTCATTTTACACAAGGTAGCGTGTTTTTTTCGGCTATGAACAGTAAATAACCTGCTGTGAAATGGACGTGTTAACCAGCCCTGTAAACCAGGCATGTGGACTCTAGGCCCAAGAGGCTTGTGGGCCCCCGTGGCCCCGTCCCTGGAGTCCCTGAGGGGGGACAAAGCTGTCTGGCTGGAGGAAGGTCATTTAAAGGGCACACGGTCAGTCCTCTTCCCCTCTCTCTGCCTGAGCAGCACAGATAACCCTCCACACAGCAGCACACACACGACCAATAGCCCTGATTTATCGACAGCCATTCGGCACCTGAGCGTCTACAAAATTGTAATGAACTTTGATTATGCTTTTAATGAAGTGTGAGGGCTTCTTCAGGAACGATTACAGTCACGCATGTTCACAGGAATGAGAAGGAAAGAAGAAGAAAGAGAAAGATAGACAAGGAGTGCTGAGAGGGAGGGAGAGAGAGCCTGAACAGATGTCAGCAGAAATAAATACAGGAGATTCATTTGGTGGTACTGTGTGTGTGTGTGTGTGTGTGTGTGTGTGAGACGTTGTAGGTCAAGACCATCATGGTTCTTTGTAATGGATGATTTCTGTGTAATGGATGATTTCTGTGTAATGGATGATTTCTGTGTAATGGATGACGTCTGTGTAGCAGGTGAGTTGACTGCATGGGGCCTGTCTGACAGAACTGTACAAATGCGTTTGCTGACGCCGAGGAATACATTTAACAGACTTATAGGTCATATTTTGCATAAATATTCGACAGCTCATGATGGTTCTAACCTTTCCCTGCACAAAGTGGTCCCCTTTAAATGAGAAAACATTATTGTTCCATGATTTTAGGAGTCTAATTCATTTTCTACCCCCTCCCCCCACCCCCACTGAAAACCCACTCTGAATATTAACCAAGTCTGGTAGCACAGGGGCTACAATATGAAAAAAATGACTTCTTCATCAAGGTGTACCACTTTCAGAATGAACCACTCTAGTATTTAGACCAGGGGTGGGCACATCCAGTCTTTGAGGGCCGATGTCCTGAAGGTTTGAGATGTTTCCCTGCTCCAGCACACCTGATTCCAATGAACAGGTCATTATCAGGCTTCCACAGAGCCATTCATTAGAATGAGGTGTGCTGGAGCAGGGAAACATCTCAGACCTTCAGGATAGCGGCCCTCCAGGACCAGGATAGCCCACCCCTGGTCTAGACCACCTTGGTGTGAATGGAGAACACAAAGACCATAACGAGTAGCAGCTCAGTTTATTTAGCTGTTAATCAATTCCTTCAATAATGTTTTAATCCCTCCCTCTCCTTTTGGAAAACATTTAAATGGGTATCGGCCTCTGCATGTTGCCATTGCTAATTTGTTGTTGTGACAATATTAATGAATGATTCTTGCTTCATAAATGTTTGTAATGAGATAGATTAGAAGTTGTGAAGACTATAAAAACAAAAAAACAAACAAAAAAAAACAGTGAAATGTTGTCCGGGTAACAGAGGTCACCTTCACATGTGGAAAATCATTTTCAATTCTCCAGGCATTCGGCCTCGGTGGAGATACAGTGTCAGCTAAGACCAAACGCTAACACAACCTAACAGCACTGTGCCATTTTAGATTCCTTCAAATCCACAACATCAGTTTACTCTGTCTCTGGATCAGCTGTCTTAACACATTCAGATAACCCTCCCTGTCATCCACAGATCCAGGGTCAGAAGTAGACCCTGACAGAAACACCAGGCCCTCTGCCCCACCTTCACTCCCCCTCTCCCTCCACTGTCAGGGTTGACTTGGCAACGCAGCAGATCTTTATCACGCCATGCATGGAGAAAGAGAGAGAGAAAACAGAGAGAGTGAGAGGGAAAGAGAGAGAGATAGAAAGAAGGAGAGAGAAAGAGAGGGAGAGAAAGAGAGAGAGAGAGGGAAAGAGAGAGAGAGAGAGAGAGAGAGAGGGAAAGAGAGAGAGAGAGAGAGAGAGAGAGAGAGAGAGAGAGAGAGAGAGAGAGAGGAAGAGGGAGCAGAGATTAAGTGGCCCATCAGGCGGGCAACGTGGGGGTAATCATTTCACTCCAGTAATGTGGCCTGGGTTCTGGTGCCAAATTACAGTACCTTCACTCCAACCTGCAGTTTCGAATCACTGCCCAGGTCCTTGATAGCTGCACCAGCTGCAGTGGATGCATCTAGTTCACTTCCTGTAAGATGGAGGCGTTTAATTCTTCCTCCATTTAACCTGTGTGCGGCGAACACAATACTTTCAGTATTTTTATTTCAGTATACTTTCAGTATTTTATTTTATTTCAATATTTTCAGTGCCGGATGTATCAAATCTGATGTTCTGCTTAAAGCGATCGCAGTTTACCTCAAACAGCTCGCAACATTCGAGAGTCATTAGAAAGTCACTCCGTCCGCGTGTCTGTCCGCCATTCTGTGGACCAGAGAGGGAGTTCTGTGTGTGTGTGTGTGTGTGTGTCGATGTGTGAGCAGCATACCTCAGTTTGGATGAGTTTCAATTTTTCATTTCGGAGGCTGTACTGAGGTGCAACTGTAGCCTACAAGTTATTGTGGTGGTTAGCCTGCAGCTACAGAGAGACCAGAGGTCTGTGGACTCTTCCAAGACAATATGAGGGCCTCGCCAAGCATCTCCTCAGTCTATTAACTGAAGATATATTATTTTTACAGAGGTGACAGGTGCTTTTACCCCTGTCTGCTCCTCATTTTTCTGTTTCTCTCTCTCTCTCTCTCTCTCTCTCTCTCTCTCGCTCTTTCACTGCGATTCTCTCACGCTGTCCCAGCATCAATCATCTTTCTCTTTCACCGGAGTAAAAAGAATTCCACCTCCATACTTCCTTTAAAAAAGCATCTAGTTAGCATGTTGAGTTTAGTTAACATTCATTTGTACAGCCCTTTTTACAAGCAATGTCACAAAGGGCTTCACATATGCCCATAGAACTGCCCCTCAACCAGCCTAACCCCTGAAGAAAAGCATGGCGGCATGCTGTACTGTAGCATGCTGAGCACGTGTGCTGGATAGTTGACTCTCCATGCTGTGGGATCCAGAGGCAGAGCTTCAGGGTCTCCCTACAGGGTCTCCCTGCAGGGGAGAACTGGCCTAGATGACACAAAGGCTGGCGAGGCACCACAGCCTGGAGCCTGAGGCTACATCTGGCTCACACCTCCCCCTGACCAGGCCTTAGATCCCTGGGTAACCAGCCTTCCACCTTCCATATGTCCGCTCTCCTGAGCACACACACATATGCAGGGTCACACACACACACACACACACACACACAACATGCACACACACATTGTGTTTCCTACTTTTATCTTCTCTTACTTCAGGCACTTTCCCCCCTGCCTTCAAACAGGCCATAGCTAGACCTCTACTAAAAACCCCTCTCTTAACCCAGCCGTCCTCCAGAACTACAGACCTGTATCACTGCTACCTTTCTTTTCAAAAGGAATTGAATGCACCGTATCAAACCCACTCTCAAACTTTCTCTCCCAGAACAACCTTCTTGACCCAAACCAATCGGGCTTCAAGACCGGCCACTCCACTGAGACTGCCCTCCTGTCAGTCACCACTGCCCTCCAGTCTGCCACAGCACCTGCTTGGTTCCTCACAATGTTATGCTTCATGTTCTGACCATCCACAATGTTTGGGGACGATCACAAGATCAGTGATCCATGCTTATTTGTAAAGCTGTCTCTTGAAAGTTACTTTGGATAAAAGCGTCTGCTAAATGAATAAACGTGATGTATCCAGGGAGTTTAAGCAGCAGCGCAAGACCTGGACCTCTGGTGACATTCTATATAATGAGTGTGTGTGTGTGTGTGTGTTGCACGAGCGTCCTTCAGCACTTCAAAATGACTTTTTCCCCCTTTTCACCACAGACAGCATGGCTGACTTTCAAGAATTTCCACAAGCGACTGCTTTCCGGAACTAAACGGGCGAAGCAAATCCTCTTAAAAATCCTTTTAGACACCGTGGCAAGATGGAGTCAAAAGAGGTTTTCTCTGCGGCAACATGCGCAGGTTGTTGGGTAGCTGTTGTTTTCTAGGAAGGACATATTGGCTGTCTGTACCTTGCAGGCAGAATGGGAATGCTAATACAACATATTCGGTCTCATAGCTCCTCGTAACAACAAGCCCTCTAACATGAGGGCCTGTGTGTCGCTTCTAACCCAGGAGACAAGAGAAGACTTTGCATCACAATGTGTTTTGATGTTATTTTCAGCATGGAAGCTTAATTCACACGTGAGTATCCAGGTCTGTGTAGGTGTGTCACGATGTCATATCTATATATTTACATATCTTAGACAATAGGATTGAAGTGTTAAATTGTGACTCATACAATAACAAGTTTAACTTCGGATAACTTCACGGGAATAAGAATGATTATTTTCTTCTCCCCGATGTGAGACGTTAACGATATACAAAGTTATGGTGGCTGCGTTGCCTAGATACAGAGTAAGTGCATGTGGGCAGGTTTAAATGGTGAAAATGGTGATTGCATTAGCAAGACAATCTGTTCATAGAATATGTTTTGGATATGTTTCAGCGGTTGCAAGTGAGGGGGTGAGGGAGAACTGCAGAACTGCTAATTCTACCTCCTTAACTTCTTGGTATAATGTTGCCTTAGTTCTTCAGAAATGAGCTTGTCCACTGATTGCTATTTAGGTATTTGAATAAATGAACGCTGGGTTCGTTTCTCCGGGTTTGTTTGTCGATTTGCTTTTTGCTTTGCCATCTCCTTTGGGCAACAGATTGAATTAACATTTGTAGACACTAAGATTCCACACATGAGGAAACCAGAGATTGTGCAAAATTACAAAAGTCTCCCAATTATAGCTCAGCAAACACAAAGAGTGAGGCGGGGGGGGGGGGGGGGGGGGGGGGGATCATTTTGGGTGAAACTGAGGCGCACCAGGACGGTAATGTGAATAGATCACTGAGCCGAGTTTGTTTACTCCGCTCATCCGACTTCCAGCATACACACAGTTCATTTTGTGTGTTTCTACTAGATATGCTACAATTTCAGGCCAAAGCAAATGTTCTGAGTCTGCCTGCGCTCTCACATCCTTGTCTTATCATCTCTCCCTCTCCCCTCTCCGCCTCTCGGCTCATCCTAACCCATATCTCCTTCCTCTTAATTACTTGTTGGACGGCGGTGGGGCTTTCCGCTGTGCGCCTGCTGGTTCTGGTTATTACATGGCGCTGTACGGGGTGGAGTGCCTGCCAGCGTGGCAGCCTGGGTCGGAGTGACTCACCTGGGGTAAATGAGGGCATCTATTCCTGCTTGGCTTCAGGGCTGCTCTCCCTTCAGGGGTGAGGCGGATGTTGAAGAGGGCTTGCAGTGCATGCTGGGCTGCTTGGGTCCTGGCCAGCTTCTTGCTTCGACCGGAGCCCTCGAATATCCTCCCGTCGACACGTACTGCCATGATGAAGCTCCGCAGCCTCCGCCCCTCCGCCCTCTCGGACAGACACACGTAGCGCAGGCCGGGCCGCAGCTCGTTGAGCAGGGCCACGGGGGCCTCGGGGGCCTCGGGGGCCTCGGTGGTCATGGGGAGCGGGACCCCCAGCCTCTGCTTGGCCTGAACCATGAGGTCCAGCGTGTGTTGGAGCAGCCTCCCGCGGCGCAGTGCGCTGGAGAGGAGCAGCTCGCCGTCCACGGGGCAGGACGACGGTTCGAATCCCTTGAAGAGCGTGCCGGGGAAGTCGGCCTGGTCGGAGGTGAAGTCGGCCGAGGGGCTGGCCAGGTGGCCCATGGCCAGGTGAGCGGTCGGAGCGTTGGGGAACTGTACGAAGGACCTGAGGGCCAGCTCTGCTGCTCTCATCTTGGCCTTCTTCTTGGTGGGGCCCGTGCCCTCAAAGGTCAGCCCGTTGACCTCCACGGCGATGGAGAAGACAGGGGCGTGGACGGGGCCGGTCTGGGACACCAGGCGGTACTGGAGGCCAGGCCGCAGCTCGTTCAGCTGCACCAGGGCGTTCTTTGGTGTGTCCGACCAGGACAGGGTTTTGTAGACGAGGCGGAGCTGGCACAGGTGGCCGTTGTTGTCCTCTTCCAACGGACGCTTCCTCTTCAAACCGGAAGTCCCGCCTCTCGACACGTCTGCTCGGAACAGAGATTGACAGTCGCCCGGGACGATGCCCCGGTCCTCCAGGTTGCCGATGTTACGGTTTTCTTTCACTTCCACACTGCTGGTGCCTAGCAACAACAAAACAGAAAGAAGATCACATGAATAGAAGCCCTCATAATCCCAGGTTCAAGACAACACAATGCTGAGTGTGAGCCACTTGAGTGACACACAATGCACTGGTAATGACTAAAGTTTCCATCAGTCTTGTCTACCTGTGGTGATGTTCAGGGTTGTTAAGGCTGTTAAAAAACTCAAATCCCTTAAAACCAGAGAATTATCCGGCAAATCATCCTGTGAGCCAGACACTGAGGGGTTCCAACTCGGCAGTTTTAAGTGGGGACTCTGCGTTTTTGTATCTGATGCTAAGCATCAAACCCTTTTGTATTGGGGGATTGTGTTGAGTGGCGCACATATTATGGGCTGGAGATGGAAGAAAATAGATGATTATCTAGTTCCATCTTCTTTTTTGGGGTTTTCATTTTGTTGTTATAATACAGAGTAGCCAGCGTGTGGCTACAGAAGAGTCGTACTGCATTTCTAAGGTGAAACACACCACAACAGAACGAAGGAATCATTGACTTTTAAACATTTGTGGGTGAAATGGGACAGCAGAAAGCTAAAGCTGAACTATACACACACATTATATATATTATATTCCTTTTTTTGCAGATGATTTTATCCACACACAGTAGATGTAGAATAGTCCCCAATCACAATATGTTCTACACTCCAACAGTACATGACTCTTATAAATAAAGCCTGTTTGTAATCACAGGGTTGGGGGGGGGGGTGTGAGGGTGGGGGAGGAGGTCCCATCTCTAAAGAAGATTCTGTGAACATATTGACAGTCAGGTCTGCTTCAGCATGGCTGTCTGGTGTCAGTAGGAGGGGAACACCCTCTGAGGAGAGAGGCTGCTTACTTAGACTGTCCTCATCCTCCGTACTGGAACGGGTCCCTTGGCTCATGTACTTGAAGGGGGCGATCAATGCCGAGAGCATGCTGACTTTGTCTGGAAGAGAGACCACACACACACACACACACACACACACACCGTGAACATGACAGGAGATCCACTGAGCTGTGACATTAACACAGTCGCTCTGTTACAAAACGCACTTGAAGAGAAACACCTTGTATGTAGTATGAAGCACACAGCTAACACCCACACACAAGGACAGGGACTCAATTAGAAAACTAACAAACAAAAAGACACACACACTCTCTCTCTTTATCTCTCTCTCTCTTTCTCTCTCTCTTTCTCTCTCTCTCTCCTCTCTCTCCTCACTCTCTTTCCCTCTTGCTCCCTCTGTCTCTCTGTCCAGTTACTAAATAAAGGGCTGTGGTGTTGCTTTACCCTGGTGTCTCCCCCTCCTCTCCCCCTGCTCTCCCCCTGCTTCTCCCCTCCTCTGCCCCTCCTCTCCCCCTGCTCTCCCCCTGCTCTCCCCTCCTCTGCCCCTGCTCTCCACGCCTCTCCCCTCCTCTCCCCTCCTCTCCCCCTGCTCTCCCCTCCTCTCCCCTCCCCTCCTCTCCCCCTGCTGAGGTGTCCTCCAGGTGTGCGTGTTGTTTACACAGCAGAGGCCTATTAGGGCCTCCCAACAATCTGCTGGTCCCTCAGCTGGCTGAGCAGCATTGACAGGGCCGCCAGACCTCCTAATAAGATCCATCTCTTTCTCAGCATTGTCTAATGATCAATAGCAGCAGAATTCTTGAAAGAGGAGGATGAGGAGGAGGAGGTAGGCGAGGAAGGGCTGGATGGATGATCAGGAAAGCAGTAGAGAGAAGTGTCACTTAAGTGAAATAAGTGTAGGCAGAAAGACATTAGCAGGTTGTCAAACACCTTCTATCACACACACACACGCAGACACACACTTGCACCTCGGTGATCTGAGGTTGTGAAAGCGCCACAGGCCACCCTGCAGAACAGGGTTGTAACGTGTCTCCAGTTCGTGAGTCACAACGACACATATTGTCGCACGGTGGAAACTCACGAGGAATTCAGGGGTCCCTGCGGGCGAAATTAGAGCGAAACAATTTGCATTCTGACCTCATTTCAGTGTAAAAACAGCTGCCTCTGCCTGGCCTTTTCTGCCAGCGTGTTCCGGCTCCGTTTCAGAGGAGAGGCTTGATTGTGAATTTCTGCTTCAGTTCTTATGACCTACTCTATCTTTCCAGGTACCTTAAGATACAGAGTTCTGTAAACATTATGATGTTTCAATAGGAGTACTTCAGCGGTAGCTTTTCCACTTCGCTCCTCCACTTTCAATGAAAGTTCATGTCAAGAAGTCATCTTCCTCATACGCTACAAAGCAAAAGAACCTTACTGGTAAACACATGTTCTACATGAGCTTTTTCGGCCTCAGAGTTAACCGTTAGTGTGAGTCAGTCATTCTCCTGAGGCAGTTTATACACCCATACTGTTCGTCTTTCATCTATATTTCATCATCCAGCCTTGGGTCTCCATCCCCCTCCTCTCTCCCTGCCATGGCCCAGGCAATGCAACAGACCTCAGCCAACAAGTATGTATGTCACCATGGCCTAACGGTTCAGTGTTTCAAATGAAACTTTATTTTCAGGTTGGAGAGGTTATAGTTAGTTCGTGCAGTGATTTTGCAGACAGACAGATGGACTCAGACAGGAAGACAGGTGTGGACAGCAAGACAAGCAGACACCAAACAGACAGGCAGACAGACAGACAGACAGGCAGATAGACAGACAGGCAGACAGGCAGACAGGCAGACAGACAGGCAGGCAGGCAGGCAGGCAGGCAGGCAGGCAGGATAGATAAGGAGACTTGGCAGTGGGCCATGAACCTCTGATAGGGCAGAGGAGGTAACGCTGGTGTGGTTGCCACTCCGAAGTGAGCGGGATAAGGGGGGGGTCTGTCTACTTCCTCTTCCTGTATCTGTGCTTAGGAGACAGTAATGGGGCCAATCAGATCTTCCTGCAGCTCCACATAAGCAGCGGGTCAGATGAGCAGAGGGAGACAGTACTGAAAGATGTGTCGGGGGAAATCATCCACTGTCTTCTTCCTTCAACCTCACTCTCTCTTCCTCCTTCCCTCTCTTCCTCTCTCCCCCTCTCCTTTCCCCCTCCTTGCCTGTGCTGTCTCTTCCTCCTTCCGTCTCTCTTTGTCCTCGTGATTAAACATAGCAGCGGGAGCTCTTGCAGGAGGCAGTGTTGTCTGGCCGGCCGACCCCACTTCAAATCAGATTCCTGTCAGATCGCTCAGCCGATAGTTGCACAGACCTGCCGCATAAAACAGCAATGTGCTAAGTGTCCCCATCCGCTTATGCCTATGTGTGTGTGTGTGTGCTTGTTTGTGTTTGTGTGTGTGGGTGAGGGCGCGTGTGCGTGTGTGCGGACGGACGTCCAAACATAAATCCACTTCTTACATAAAAACCCAACGCGTAACTTTTACTGCCCTGATTCACGGTGGTATTTAACGGCCGTATTGAAGCCGTAAGGATTTAGAGGGCGAGCGAGGACCCTGGGACTGCTCCAGAGGAAGCTCTTCTCTTAACGCTGCGTCTTGACGGCCTAAATCATCCTGCTCTCTGGTCGCAGGCCTGCTGTGGTGCGTCGAGCACGTCCGTGAGGGCCAGCCTGCTGGTCCCAGCTCTCTTTAGATAACAGTTCATTCTAACGTGAATGTTATGAATGCAGAAGGACCTGACCTGAGCCTGATCAGGTCTGACGAGCAGAGATAGTCCGAGAGAGAGCGGGAAATGAACTGCGGTGTGATGTACGACTGGTGGGTTCAGGGTTTGGAAGCCACACACACATACACAAACACACACACACTCTCTCTCTGTCTCGTTTATTTTCTCTCAGTCAATCCGCTCATCAGAGAGGCAGTAGGATGGATATTTAGCAGCTGATTAGAGACACAGAAGACAGAAGATCCAGACCATCTGCTTACATGTGTTTTCCTGACTCATACCCAGGCTGTGGCCAGGTCTGTGACCCTACAGTGTAAGGCCTCCACCATGCTGCATTCACACCGTGCGCCAAGACAATCATATGTCTCAAGGCTTTGTGATTGGTTTAGCCTAATCTGATCAGCTTCACGTTGAATCATCACAGGCTGGCTTGAGAAAATGGCGGAATGTTTGGAAGAAGATGGGGACGCTCATTTCAGATGCCCTTGGTGGGCCGGGGGGAGACGTCCATTTTCTGTTGGGATTTTTGGACAGTTAGACACACACACACACACATACACACACACACACACACATGCTCTCTCGTGGTGTTGGAACAGGAGCACGGCTTTGGCAGAAAGACTTATTACACAGAGGTGGCATCTATCACCTCCTCAACACGTCTACACTGAAGGTTCCTCCATTATCAGTCACACAGCGGAGGCTGTCTCCTGCCTAACACAGCCACCCACACATGATAAAAGGCTTTCAGTGTTGTTCTGCAGTTCTACATTACAAAGGCATTTGGGTAGGGGGGTGGGGGGGTGGGGGGGTGGGGGGGTGGGTGGATGAATTTTGCATTGTGTGGTTTTTTTACATCTGCACTCTGAGCAAATATGTTCTGGAGCTTTAGAGCTTTAAGAGATGCAATAACACATTCTGGACAGTGACAGTGAAAGAGAGCACTTTAGGGGGTAAAGTCTGGGGCAAAAGGAAACTTTACATACAAAAAGGAATGTATATATATAAGCATGGCAGGTCTGTGTAGGACTACAAGCAGGGCAGGTCTGTGTAGGACTACAAGCAGGGCAGGTCTGTGTAGGACTACAAGCATGGCAGGTCTGTGTAGGACTACAAGCAGGGCAGGTCTGTGTAGGACTACAAGCAGGGCAGGTCTGTGTAGGACTACAAGCAGGGCAGGTCTGTGTAGGACTACAAGCATGGCAGGTCTGTGTAGGACTACAAGCAGGGCAGGTCTGTGTAGGACTACAAGCAGGGCAGGTCTGTGTAGGACTACAAGCATGGCAGGTCTGTGTAGGACTACAAGCAGGGCAGGTCTGTGTAGGACTACAAGCAGGGCAGGTCTGTGTAGGACTACAAGCATGGCAGGTCTGTGTAGGACTACAAGCAGGGCAGGTCTGTGTAGGACTACAAGCATGGCAGGTCTGTGTAGGACTACAAGCATGGCAGGTCTGTGTAGGACTACAAGCAGGGCAGGTCTGTGTAGGACTACAAGCATGGCAGGTCTGTGTAGGACTACAAGCAGGGCAGGTCTGTGTAGGACTACAAGCAGGGCAGGTCTGTGTAGGACTACAAGCATGGCAGGTCTGTGTAGGACTACAAGCAGGGCAGGTCTTTATAGGACTTCAGACACCCTACTGTCAAGCTTTCGATAAAAAGCTAACACTTTTCTTTGAAATAATGTCTGATAACTCTCTCATGCTGGCGATTAACGCAAGATAAATGACAGATTTCACACTCAAGTCTTCCCCTCTCTGACGGAGTTTATTAATGCGAGCTGTCATCCATTAGGAGAACTCATTTAGGAGCGGACGAGTGCTGCTGAGGTACCCAGGCTGCTAGTGTGAGAACACTCTCCACTGTATTTACATGGAGGAGCAGTGTGGGAGGAACACAGACAACAAGGTCAGAGTGTCAGAAACGTCTTCTCTGAACCCAGCCAATCATCACGCACATCTGGGAATTCCCTCTCAGCACAAGGTCGATGGAGCGGATGAAGAGTTGTGACGACGTCCATTCATTCCATTCTGCTTGTTATTTTACCAGATGAACTAAATGAGTGACTTCTCGTTTTTTCTTTTAAAGAGCAGGTCTGAATCCAGGTCAGGCTGTCATGTGGCTGAGCTCCCAGGCATGACCAGGCATCTCCTGATCTCACACTGGATGCTTTCCAATCTGGAGGTGTCAGAGCGCCTGTCCTGGAGGTGTAAGGTGACGGACAGATGAGATTCACGCCGGCCGCGGCTAAGAGAAGCGCCCTGAGGTGCACGCCGAACTCTGACGGCAGAAAGAAACACGCGAGCAGGAAGCGATGAAAAGAAACCTGATTACAGAGAAACTACTGCCATTGAATCTTTCCCTTAAAAACGCAGCAGAGAGATAACCCAACATGCTTCATCCCTCTCTCTCTCTCTCTCTCTCTCTGTTCCTTTCCCCAGATCTCCCTATCTGCCTCGGAGTCCCTGGCTCTGTTCCTCTTCCTCTTCCTGTCCCTGGCTCTGTTCCTCTTCCTCTTCCTGTCCCTGGCTCTGTTCCTCTTTCTCTTCCTGTCCCTGGCTCTGTTCCTCTTCCTGTCCCTGTTCCTGTTCCTGTCCCTGTCCCTGTCCCTGTTCCACTTCCTGTTCCTGTTCCTGTCCCTGTCCCTGTTCCACTTCCTGTCCCTGTTCCTCTCCCTGTTCCTGTCCCTGTTCCACTTCCTGTTCCTGTTCCACTTCCTGTCCCTGTTCCTCTCCCTGTTCCTGTCCCTGTTCTTCTTCCTGTCCCTCTTCCTGTTCCTCTCCCTGTCCCTGTCTCTGTTCCTCTTCGTGTCCCTGTCCCTGTTCCTCTTCCTGTTCCTCTCCCTCTTACTGTCCCTGTTCTTCTTCCTGTCCCTCTTCCTGTTCCTCTCCCTGTCCCTGTCTCTGTTCCTCTTCGTGTCCCTGTCCCTGTTCTTCTTCCTGTTCCTCTCCCTCTTACTGTCCCTGTCTCTGCCAGATGACCTGCAGAGTCAGTGTTGATTTACACAGACCATCCTGATGCCTCCCATCATGGTGTGCCATAATCCCGCTTGGTGTTTACACTACTTTGTTCGACACAAATTGCAGCAGCGTGGATCCTGCGAGGCACAGATGGGACACGGGCAGTTTTTCATGGGCTGTTCCGTACGGCGGGGCCCGCCACATCTGGTCTGCTGCGAGAAGCATCTTTGCACTAATTTGTTTGTCACTATACATCGAAGGGACTATCTGTCATCCCGCTATAGTTTGGTAGCAGCGGGATGTTTGAAGTCACGGCTGGTCAGAAGTTTCACCCTGCAGATCGGTGGCGTGGGTCTGGGGGGGGGAGAGGGGGAGACGAGGGGGGAAAAGGGAGTCAGATGCGGTTAGGGAATTCGGCTAGCGATCACAATGTTGCCGGTCCAATTCACAGCTGTGCCAACATGACGTTGTGTCCTTGGGCAAAGTACTTGCCTCAGGGGGAATGTCCCTGTACTTGCTGCGAGTCTGCTAAATTACTAAAATGTCAACAAACAAAAAAATGTACGACACAAAAAACAGGAAAAGGGGGAGGAAGAGAGAGAGGTCGCACCCCTTTTCCCTCCAAATGTTGTTTTTATATCGAATCGTGAGGAAACAGCTTCAGTATTTGATTGTGATGTTGCACAGATGCTTTGAGAGCCCAGAGAGACAAAAGACTAGCAGAGAGGGAGAGGTCATGACCTGGACTGTGTGTCGGGTGCCACTGTTAGTCCGTCTCTGCAGGGGAACTTCACCAGCTCAGTCTGGGAAAGAAGTGCTCGTTTCCACTGTCAAAACATCTCACTTCAGCAAAAACATTTGCATTGTTTGTGTGTGAGTGTCTTAATCCTCCTCTCTGTCATTCTCCTTTTTCCTCTCCCTCCCTCTCTCCTCCCCTCTCTCTCTCTCTCTCTCTCTCTCTCTCTCTCTTTCTCATCCCCTCTCTCTCCCCCCTCTTCCATTCTCTCTATTTCTCACTTCTTTCTCTCACTCTCTCCCCCTCTTTCTCCATCTCTCTCCTTCCCTCTCTCTCTCTCTCTCTCTCTCTCTCTCTCTCTCTCTTTCTTCCTCCCTGGTATTTCCATCTCTTTCCTACTCTCTCGCTCTCTGTATTTGTCATACAATCCGGCAGCAAAGAAAAAAAAAAGAAAGAGTGATGAATATGAACTGACAGCTCATAATATCCCGTTTCCAATTCCATGCTCCACACTAAGTGAGACTCAGAGTCAATTAAAGATCTGTTTGATGTTGATACATTTGGACTCAGAAATTAAGCACAAGGCCTGGCGTTTGACTGTGCCACATGCTGGACTGTGCGTCCAGACGTAGAGAGCGTTAGACCGTTAAAACACTCACGCCTTTCTCCTACCAGCCCCAGAAGATTTGATGTATCTTTGATGACGGACTTTCAATACATCTATAATGGATAAGACGTACTGAAAAGGGTGGATGTGATACTGCTGTTTATTGGCATGTCATGTAAATGGTTTGGTCCTCTGTGTCTCTGAACCAAAACCTGATATTTTAATCAAAGGGCTGCTCGTCTGTTGTGGGTCTGAGTGCATTACTGTATCTCAGGAATGACTCCCAGCCTGGCAATATTGGACACATTATGTCAGGAGAAAGCCAAGAAAGTAGAAGGTCTTTTGTTATCTACTTACACATGTTATTTGACATCCACATCAAAAGAATGTGGAAAATACTTTCTTTTCTATCTACAGGCCCCCAGTGGGCCAAAACTCTCCACATAAAGAGGCTGTAAATCTAATCATGTCAACGCCAAACTGCTGGAATACGATCCAGAAAGCCAAACAGTATCTGGGAGACATTCGGTGGAAGGATATTACACATAATGGATCTTCTTTTAGTCAAATCTCCCTAGGTACTGTGTGTTTACTTGTAAATAATACAGCATGTACTGTACACTGTCCCATAAACTAAGCTAAAGCATATACTGGATCATTAAAAGGACTCATTATAAGCATATAGGCATAATGGGGCCATTATCATTATTATTATATAATTATTACTATATACAGTATATATATATATATATATATATATATATGAGGTCAGTTTAGTCATAGATTACTTCTCATATACTACGTACACTTTACTGTGAATGTATAAAAAGTATCCTTGGACACGCTCCCCACACTGACCCTTGGCGTGTTGCCAAACCTGCAGGATCCTGGGGTCACGCTCCCTTCCATTAAAGTCCTCCTGTGTCACACTGGAGAACACGCGTGTCGCTGGCTGCTGTCAGATGGCCTGGCTCCAAACATCTGACACACCTGATGAAAGAGCACGGATGGCCACAGCACAGCGGAGCAGCAGCCAGAAAGAAAAAGAATATATTTAGCTCCATTCTCACCTATCTGCTTGTTGAATAATACAACTGTGGGGGGGCACGCAGAGAAGCCTTAAAAGGGTTTCACTGTATATCTTTCTTTCATCTCTTTCTCTGAGGCCACCGATCTGGAAAGTTCTTCCTTGTCACAATGTTCTCCGTTTTTTTTGTTTGTCTTTGAGACGTTCTGACAGGACCAGAGGGAAGAACGTTATCAAGTCTTGTTGTTTTTTTACATTAACACGAAACACAGCAACACCGATACTGTCGCACGCAGCTAAATATAGACACAACATGTGGTGAGTCTCTTCGGGAAAAGTCGTATGTAAATGTAACGGTTCCACCATGCAAAGCTAAATCAGAATGCAAAGACAAACACAATACTTTGAAATGTACGAGCAGGAAATGAAATCAATCCTATTTTCATCCTGATACTTTAGAATTAGGTAAAGTACAATCTCTGGTCTGAGGGCAACAGGAAACATCTTCCTTATATGTTCGAACCAACATTCATCTACGAATTTCCTTAAAACATTCGCAGGGTGAATCATCCTCGTTCACAGCACCTTCCTGTGTGTTCACACACACACACTCCTAAGCTGCTTTTGAGAGCTGCAGCCTCAACCATCCCCAACACTTCGCTCTCCTTTTCCTTCTAACGTCACCCTCCTGCTCTGCGGAGGGCTGAATAGTTTGGGAGACGGAGAGAGAGAAGCCATTAGGCAAACACGAGGGGTCTGAATGGACGCTGAGGGCTTCATTTGTGCCTTCCTACATGGCTTCTTTGACTTTGAAGTGCTCAGCACACCTGACTCATGTCAGGAGCGGCTGCTGTTTTCTGCTGGTTTCCTCGTCTCCTTTGATGCGCTGGGAGACAGAGCTATTTCCAGCGGCCCTCGAATCCAACCTCGTATCAGGACAAGCATCGAGAACGACGCCTCGACTCCACGCTGCAGAGACTGTACACCCGCTGACTTTCTGCGTTTGAGTGTGTGTGTGTACGCTGGTGTATGTGTGTGTACGCTGGTGTATGTGTGTGTACATGTGCTGGTGTGTGTGTGTGTACGCTGGTGTATGTGTGTGTACGCTGGTGTATGTGTGTGTACGCTGGTGTATGTGTGTGTACGCTGGTGTATGTGTGTGTACATGTGCTGGTGTGTGTGTGTGTACGCTGGTGTATGTGTGTGTACGCTGGTGTTTGTGTGTGTACGCTGGTGTTTGTGTGTGTACGCTGGTGTATGTGTGTGTACATGTGCTGGTGTGTGTGCCTCCTTAGCCCAGACAGGAAGTTCAACATCCATCAGGCCTTGTCCCTTATCCCTTTATCTGATCAACATCCAATAACACATCAACAGCCAAAGTACGCATGCTGTTTCCTCAGGCATGGCTTTGAAATGGTGATCAACTCTGTCTCATGTATGTCCCCCTGGTATTGATTAGGATAGGAAACTGGTCAATTAGTAGACTGTTGTTTTGAATGTAATCGTTTGCATTTAGGTTCAACTTATGAAACTCAACTTGGTTCCTTTCAACCAACCTTGATCGCTTCTTGAGAACTTGACAGGATCTGTTTTGTGTCTTTGTGTCATAAGTGAGGTGTGGGATTTGTAGTTCTTTGTGGTGTTAGCATTAGGAAGTCAAAAGGATCCGATGGTGACCAGGAAGAGACTTAAGTGATGATATAATGAGCACAAACTGACCATTTGCATTCTGGGTAATATTGGTTTTGGGAAAGTCTAAATGTATGAATAATAATCTAGGTTCCTGTTGTAAAAACGTCATGTGTAAGTGCATGGCAGCTGTGCTGGAGATGATAATGAGAAACAGCATAGAACTGAATTGACATGGCGGCTATTGAAGTTATTGACTGCTGAATAACATGTTTCAATGTATGTCTACTGTGGAGTCTGTTCGTTAAGATAATTAAATTCTCAAAGGACGTGATGGGAGCACATAAATTAATTCCAGGCTGAGAACGAGACAGGATTTATGTCTTTTACTGTGGGGTTCATTACCAAAAAAAATAAGTGAAATGTTATGTTATAATTAATTATGTTCTCAGTATCATTAAAGAGTATTGGTTATCAGGTGACTTGAAATACACACTTGATTCTTTGATGTGTTAATTATGAATGAGTAAATCACACCCTTTCATGAAGGTGTATATGGAATACCATGATGTTGGTAGAGAGAGAGAGAGAGAGGGAGGGAGAGAAAACATTAGTCACCTTGTTGAAACAGAGAGGAAGATGGTGATTATAGTCTAAATTCTCTTTTACACATTGAAACGTCCATTAAGTTTCAATAGTGATTTGTATGCCATTATGGAAAAAAAGGTAGTCCACATTCTGCATGGGGAAAATGAACAAAACGGCACTCAATTAAGATCACACAGGGAAGGAGATATTATCGGAAAGCCTTAAATCTTAGTACTGAAATATTATGCAACTGGGCAAGGTCTTTAAAGGCCCCCAGCTTAATCCAGAGCAGAGGACAGCAGCTTGACATGGTGAACGTTTCTCTGTGCTGTGTAATTAGAGAAACCTCATTAAGTTCATGAAGTCATCCATTGTGTTGAAGGATTTGTTACGTCTGCCACCAGCGCTGCCGGTCGATGAATGACTTCAGATCGGACCAAACTTAGCCAGCGCTAAGCCACACGGCTAACACCAAGCATCTCAGGAAACAAACACCTCAGAAACAACCATGGTTCTTTAACGCTGCCGCCTGCTCGTTCATGGAGGGTGAGTTACTGTAAAGGACAACAGAGGAGACAGCCTGCTGCAGGAACTGTCCTCAGACTGTCTCTGCCTCTCACAGGACCTTTCAGCGTGACAACCGACTAATGGGGGAAGGATATCAGTGTGACACCATCTCTCCCTACTTTAACAGGTCCCTTCCTGTCTTCCATTAATCTGGGACCTTGTCTAAGGGGGGGAATACCTAGCGTGGCCCCAGGGGCGCCATGGTAACAGATGACTACACACTCCCATGGAGGGCTCTTAGTTTTGGGCTCCTGAACCCAATGATTCCAATTTTGGTGTCACTGAAAGCAGCGATTCATCATGAGGTGTATTACTTAGTGGGCCAGGAGCTCCGGGCTATTCATCTCCTAACCTGCCACAGTCAGGCCCAGGGAGACACAAGCCACCACACACACACAAACACACACACACACACTCTAGTCACAAACACAAACTCAAAGGGACACACACAACACATACACACATTTCTGGTCCGCCCCTCACGCCCTCCCCTGCCAGATCTAAACACGGCCCTCGTGCTGATAAGACAAAAAGGCAGTTTGTTTTTCTGCAGGTGAAAAGCAGCGAGCGTTGTGTAGGAGAGTCCAGACACTGCGCTGTAGCGCACACAGCAGTTACAACGCTCCTCTGAGGTAAAACAATAAATCTACAGGACAGAGGACAACCACGCTGCAAACCTGTGGGTTCAGGGGTCCAATCATGTTTTGTATATGGACGCCACTGTTCAGTACAGTTAACAGGGGATGTAGTTTACAGGACGAATGATTGGTCCAGTAACTGTATCGTTAGTCAACCTGCCAGTGCTATCTAGCATAGATCACTGATCATAACAACGAGATAACATAGCGGGTTTATAGATTAGGAAACATACATTGTGAGAAACCAAACAAGTGCCAAGGGGAAGAACCACAAGAGCATTCAGCAGTGGAACCACAGATCTGTGGTTATGAGAACACGCTGTACAGTAGCAGACAGCACTCTAGGCCGGTTCTCCATTTAACCTCCTGCATGGGAGCCCTTCTGCTACGTGAGGGGGCAGCGAGAGGAGATACCCCTGTGGCCTAAGAACACGGCTAGAAAGCGAAGGGGTGCACAAAACAATTTCACGCACCCTGTGGGAGCATGGCGGGGCAGGCGGCAGGGGTGTGAGGGGGTGGGGGGGGACTGAGGGGGTGGGGGGGGGACTGAGACGGGAACTAGATGCAGGCTGCTCCCCTGACTTCAATTAGCGTTCCACTTCCTGCCACCAGGCTCCATCACACAGCCAACAGCACCATGGAGAACAAGCAGCGGGACTCAGAGTGGAGCCATCTGGGCCCTTTCTGTCACACACACACACACACACACACCTGAATTCAGTCCTATCTGAAACATACACACACCTGAATTCAGTCCTATCTGAAACACACACACACCTGAATTCAGTCCTATCTGAAACACACACACACCTAAATTCAGTCCTATCTGAAACACACACACACCTGAATTCAGTCCTATCTGAAACACACACACCTGAATTCAGTCCTATCTGAAACACACACACCTGAATTCAGTCCTATCTGAAACACACACACACCTGAATTCAGTCCTATCTGAAACACACACACCTGAATTCAGTCCTATCTGAAACACACACACCTGAATTCAGTCCTATCTGAAACACACACACCTGAATTCAGTCCTATCTGAAACACACACACACACACACACCTCATTACCTGCTTCCCTCAAATCACCATAGCCTCGTTCTCTTAAACAAATCCAGACGTCGTCAACAACAAACCTGATCCACATGCTACTACAGATTCCTTCTGCTCCCATTCCCAGTTCACAGGCTTACTGACTGTCACTGTAAAGATGCCAGTCTATACCACACTGTTCCAGCATCACAACCTTCTAGAACAGAATTCTAAATGCTCTTCCATTCTGAACATGGAACGTCAGTCTGCTGTTTGGTACATGAAGGGAGGACTGGACCAGAATTCATACAGAATAAATAAGAACACACAGTTACCATAGTCACCAAATCCCATTTAAGGATCAAGAGATCCAGTATTCAGAGAGAGAGAGAGAGAGAGAGAGAGAGTGTGAGAGAGAGAGAGAGAGACAGAGAGAGAGACAGAGAGAGAGAGAGAAAGAGAGAGACAGAGAGAGACAGAGAGAGAGAGAGAGAGAGAGAGAGAGAGAGACAGATTTAATCTAGAGGCTGTTTCTTCTCCAGAGCGGAGGAAAAGTAATTAAGTCATCTGAAGAAATGCTGCTGGGAAAGATAATTATTATGTTTGTGCATGTTACAACTCATTCACTGTGTGTATATGTGTGAGTGCCTGTATGTTTGTAAATGTGTGTGCACGTGTTTAAGGAGTGATGTGTGTTCCTGTTTAGGCACTAGTAGTCCGAGTGTTTGCGTCGGCTGCCTGCTGTCTGACTGCACAGAACACGTTGTGATTTGTGCTGAACACTTTTCACTGGCCGAGCCCAGGAACCAACAGCACAGTGTCCCTCATTAACCTTCCAGCAGATAAGCCTGCTTTACGTTCATGTTTGAGCGGGCGCTGTAAAGTATCTCTGCTTGATACTGCGCTCAACCAGACGCTTTTTTTCCAATCACCCCATTCCGCTGGATACCTCAAATTAAATTTCATTTTTTAATCACGGGCCTCTGAATCTCCATAAATCTAACACCTGAGCCACCTTTAATTACGGAACAAGTATTTTGTGGGTGCTGCGCCGCGCCGCGATGCTAACAAGGTTAAAGGGTGCGCTGTGTGGTGTAATGGAAAGCAGAACTCACTGGCTAATTGTTAACATCACGTTAGCAAACGCTTTGCCGGATTCTGCAGTTGTCTCGCACCTGATAATCGAGGCAGCGTACTGTACACACACACACACACACACACACACACACACACACACACACACACACACACACACACACACACACACACACACACACACACACACACACTAGTTAGGCTAAAAGTAATTATAACATTTCATGACAAAAATGTGTCAGTGTGCTTGTGTGGTGCCATCCTATTCAGTTACTATTTAAATGAAAATCAATAGGATTTAAAAGGTCAAACCCATCTGGTCAGGCTTGAAGAATGTGTTGTGTATAAGGTGAGACGTGTGTCCTGCATTGTTTTCAATCATTCAGTGTATTTCATGTGGGTTCCACTTCAGTACTAGTCAATAAAAATAATGTGCTTGAAATAGTAGACCTGGGTAGAATCTGAACATAATTGGTTTAAACAGCCAGACTAATGTATCCATCTAATAAATTACAATCATAATGTCATTTCATTAGGTGAGAAGATATTAGGCACAAATAGTATGAGGCATCTACTTGCCAAAGGCCAGTAATCAGAGTAAATATGGTCTAATCCTGCTGCAAAGTTCTTTTGAAGAGTCCAGAATTAAAGACAAGTCCAATTATGGCCCTTAGCATCAATACATGGCCTCTTTGCAGTTTGCTGGGTTCTGGACATGATTGGAGATGAACACGGTAATCAAATTACGATAAAAGTTTTGAGACATGGTTATGAATATTATTGAAATTGTATTATCTGTCATTACAAGAGACATGGAAAATAACGAGGCGATCGTTTATTCATTATTGTATTTTTAAGTCGAGGGCTTCGGATAAAAAATGGAACAATACATTTGAGAATAGAATCATCAGTGTGACTGCTGCATGGAGGAATTGTGAAGAAGAGTTATGAAAAGATTTCATGACTGAGAAAAGAGAATTGATTAAGAAACAGAGAGGTCTCTGAATGTCTTCCTGTAAGATGTTAAGCTTTTTTGATAACCATCTGTGCAAACTTTGTAGCATAAGCTTCAAATCCACACACACACAGAACATGTTAGCTACAGTAGAAGAAACAAGAATAAAGATTCTAGATCTTTAAGAAAGTTCTGCCTCTTACTGCCTGTCACTCAAAGTGAGTTTTTCTGTCCACAGAACAGAATGGAGATAAGGTTGAGAAACATTAAACTGAATAACTCTCCACAGTTGTTGAACAATAAGAACATAACGAACATACCGTTTTGGAACTGCAAAGACCTCGAATCCCACATTTGGAAGGACTTGTTTACAATGACTTATCTCTGACAGCTGGCTGACTAATATTGCGACACTGCACAGTTTTTATTTTGTCAACACATTTGTTTACATGTTGATCACTGGTCTGATCAGGATTCCAGATGTCTCTTCCTCGCATCTGGGACCGTGCTGGGAGTTCTCCATGAGAAGACGTCCACAAAGACCACAACTCTCAGAACAGACGACAAGATACAATTACACTGGAGAGTCAGGTGCCAACATGATGTTGCGTCCTTGGGCAAGGCACTTCACCCTACTTGCCTCAGGGGGAAATGTCCCTGTACTTACTGTGAGTCGCTCTGGATAAGAGTGTCTGCTGAAGGACTACATGTAATGTAATGTACACTACAGTCCCACAGACACTGTTCACCCTCATCACCTTAGCAACCACATGGCTGGAACCGTGCAGGTCTAACAGTAAGAGATGAGGACTTCAGTCCCATCCTCTCCATGGCAGCATGTTTCAACGTTAACTGAATCTATGGCAACCTTATAGCACCATTTCTGAATGGGAACAGTTGCTATGGAAAACAGTTATGATCAAATGAAATGTTAAATGCTTTTCTGGCCTTGTGTGGGTGTATGTGGGTGTGTGTGGGTGTGTGTGGGTGTGTACACTAGCCTTGTATGTGTACTTAATGTGTACCGTAAGTGACCGTGTGTGTGCAAGTGATTGATTTTGTTAGTACATAAAACCTAGTGTATTTGTGTTCTCAAACCAGTTTGCAAGTGTGTGTGTGTGTGTATGTGTGCGTGAGTGAGTGTATTTACAGATTGCACAAACAGACAGCTGTTTCGTCACCTCAGATTTCACATCTGGCTTCCCCTCTGTAGATAAGACCTGTGTTTACTCTTCTGGAGCACATAGATAACAGCCTAGTTCATTACCAGACCTGTGTTTGTTTCAGCTCTAACATACGGACCTACACTGCAAATCACCATGGCAGCCAAGTTTGAAGGAAAATAACAAGAGAACAATTTGGTTGGAAAGAAATCACCCAGATGATAAAAAGTGAACATTTACCAGGACCGGTTAAACACAAGGGACAGAGCCTAAATCACACTGGAAGTAGCTATACGCATCATATATACTCTTTACTTGCTATATTTATGGGCATTGATACTTAGTATACTTATTTTCATCGCATATTGAGAATGTTTTATCATTCTTGTCATCATATTTATTATTTGGACCACAGGTTCAAAATAAATCCACTGTGACGTAGTTTCTCTTACTATGTATGATCTGTAGTGTATAAGCATCATTTTAGCGTTGGTGTTATATTAACCTATCACCGATTCCTTCCGCTTCTTATGTTTCCTAACACCATGGAATAAAACTGTCCTCTTAACAGCAAATGACTTCCTTACTGTTTTACAAATTGGATTGTGTTTAGAAACAGCAGCATCTGACACGATGCTGTGAAAGAATGCCAGGGAACAGGAACCCCACTCGGTTCTGCTAATAAATAGAGAGACAGACAGCGCCCGCTCAGCTGTTAGTAAGAGTGAGGTACTTACACACAGCCCTCACAAACACTCACACCTTGAAATCAACACCTTCCTCCGCACAGACACACCAGACTCCCCCTTGCATGGCTCCCCAGACAATATTATCTCATAAGCGCAGACAAATTGCCTCTTTGTTTGAGCATATGAATATTTTTCAAAAACATTATGAAAATCCCATACATAAAAAAATAATATTCAAAGGGAGAAAGCTGAAGTACCACTTTAGGACACCAGCAGCATATGTGTTGGCAATAGTAATTCCTCCATTAACTGGATCGTGTTTTTTTCCCATCTTGCATGCCAGACTGGATCAAGTGAAGGTTACCCTGTCCTTTCCAACAGCCTAGATTCTGATGGGGGTGCTAATTGCATAATTTGTTTCAGAATTAACAGCTAATAGCAGCTCTCTTCTAGACTGGAGCCAATGCTCTCTCTCTCCCTATCTCTCTCTTTCTCCCCATCTCTCTCTCTCTCTCTCTCTCCCTATCTCTCTCTTTCTCCCCATCTCTCTCTTTCTCTCTCATCCTATTTCAATAGTATTTACAGAGGCGTGTGGACAATGTGGCATCAAAACTACTGTAAAATTACATTTAGCCCAAAAGGCAATGCTCGGTTTATGAATTAGATTGGCAATGACTTGCATGAAAAGTCATTCACTTTGCATTATTGTCATTTCGTTATTGAATCTAATGACATTCGCTGAATACAGATTTCTTTCCATCCTGAGGATCGAAAGCAGCGGTAAAATACTATACATCAAAACAAACTAAATGCTGTCTGAACAATGCAGACAAATAAAAGGCAATTCCCATCAAGACAGACAAACTAACGTTTGGCAGATGTTCATCATCATATTGAACCACCAGGAATGGAGGGTAAGGTTTGTGTTGCCATCAGGGACTGGAAGATGAAGAAACAATATAGGATACATGAAGCTGAGAGAAATAGTTAAGCCCCCCCAAAAGGTTCCTGCCATAAGTCAATCCACCCTCCAACCAGGCAATAACCTTCCTCAGCAGTGCAGCAATAACCAAACTACATCCTCAAACTGAGTAAACACAACTAGAGGAGGAAGACTAGACCAAACAAAGAAAGGCTCTTTGTGGAGATGCAATGCATCCCAGGGTCTGACTGTCAATCACAGCCTCTAATAACCTGGGAGGAGGGAGGGAGGGGAGGAGGAGGGAGGAAGGGGAGGGAGAGGGGGAGGAGGAGCAGGAGGAGGAGGGGGAGGGGGAGGAGGAGGGGGAGGAGGAGGAGGGGGAGGAGGGGAGGAGGAGGAGGGGAGGAGGAGGGGGAGGAAGGTGAGGAGGAGGAGGAGGAGGAGGAGTAGGGAGGAAGAGGAGGAGGAGGAGTAAGGAGGGGGAGGAGGAGGAGGGGGAGGAGGGGAGGAGGAGGAGGGGAGGAGGAGGGGGAGGAAGGGGAGGAGGAGGGAGAGGAGGAGTAGGGAGGAAGAGGAGGAGGAGGGGGAGGAGGGGGAGGAGGAGAGGGAGGAGGAGGAGGGGGAGGAGGAGAGGGAGGAGGAGGAGGAGGGGGAGGAGGAGAGGGAGGAGGAGGAGGGGGAGGAGGAGGGGGAGTAGGGAGGAAGAGGAGGAGGAGGGGGAGGGGGAGGGGGAGGAGGAGTAGGGAGGAAGAGGAGGGGGAGGAGGGGGAGGAGGGGGAGGAGCTGTAGGGAGGAAGAGGAGGAGGAGGGGAGGTGGGGCAGTAAAGATGTCCCAGTCCATGACCATGGGGCCCCCTGTGCCTGGTACAGAAACTGTCCTGATGACAGAACAGATAGAACACTCAGAACAGTGAGGCAGATGTGCTTGTCCTACAGTGTGTTTACAGCAGCACTCCAGAGGTCCACACACTTCTGATCCCACAAGCTTTTCTTACCGTTATGACATCTGCACGGGCCCAGAGAGCCTGAGGAAGAGGCAGGGCTAGATAAGTACAGTTCTTCATCCCCAGACGGGTTTGAGCAGCTCTCTGGAGCACTCAGAAACACGCTCCACCAGAAGCAGACAGGGACCTTCAGAGAGACTCCCAGCTTTATCATGTTCTCTACAATGGCAGCTATCGCTACAGGAAGAAATGTTCCTTTTTTCATTTCAGCTGCAGGTGAAATGTGTTGACAGTCTGGTCCAGAGAGTGCAGCAGGCCAGACCCATCTGTCTCGCTCCACACTTAATCGCAAAGTCACCGCGACCATCATGGCGGAAAATGTTAATATTGTTCCTAATCACATGACTTGACCTCAGGAGCCAATGATCTGTGTCCGTGGTGCAGTACAGTGTTGTACTGGGCGCCCTGGGCCACAGCGCTTTAATTAAGGTCTTTCCCAATGTGCAACCTTCAGACAAACATTATCAACAGTAGAGGAAGAAAATGAAAATAACACGGTGGACTTTTTAGTTGTTACCATTTAGGTGAAATAATAGCTACTTGTTCTTGATCTCCTGCCTCCGTCGCTGTTCCATTGTGATTGTAACCTCAGGTGGAGTTTTCCATTATTGGCCATAAAAGAACATGTTTTATTGGGGAAATAACGTTTGCAAAGCACGGCACCCGTTTTAAATTGAATTGTGACAGCTCTGCGCTGAATTGAAAAGGGGACATTTTATTGACTTCACTGGAAGTGAGTGAGTTTCTGTTTTCTAGTGAGTTATTATGAAAAGAGGCCATTGTGGGTGTGCTGATTCATTGGGCAGACAGATCTGATGCTCTCCCTGTTCTACCTGCCTAGAATCACTCTGTGTCTAATTCAAATGTTAACTATTGGCTACTAAGTTGATACTAAACAGAAAACACTTTTATATCGAAAAACGTTAACGATTCTTCATCCTTTCACACAGCACATTCTAGAGCTCGAAGTTTACTAATAATGACTATTCATTTGAATTAGGTGTGTTGGAGCAGGAAAACCTCAAATAAAACAAGCAGGAGAGGAAGAGGAAGATGGAGAACAGTGAACTACATTCTATTTTTACCTGTCCAAGCATTAATGAGAACAACAAATCAGATCCCATCTTGACCTTTACTCATGAACATACACGACCTCCCAACGCAACAGGAAGTGACACGTTGAGGCGTGAGAAACATCAAGCCAAGGTTTCATCCAGCACGTCTTGAGCGTGAACGCGTGGGCAGGCTGCCTCTGTGTGTTCTGATCCAGGGAGATCAAGGAGGAGTGGGTATAAATGAATGTTTATATCACACAGAGTGACTCACTAACAGGCCCTCAACAGCTTTGATTCAACAAGCCGTACAACATCGTGTCACCAGGTCTCACCCTCTCTACAGTCGCCCACCACACACACACACACAACACACACACACACACACACACACACACACACACACACACACACACACACACACACACACACACACACACACACACACACACACACACAACCCATTCGCCACCCACCAATCACAGACAGGCTAGTCTTAGCAGCACCAGAAACACAGCATGTGGTACCTGGGTTCACACATCTACCCTATCACGGACAGCTGGGCCCACACACACACACACGTAAACATGTACTGATGAGAAGGGTGAGCGGGGAAAATGGGACAAAATAAGACGTACCTGATCCACAGGAAGGTGTTGAAGACGGAGGACAGGCAGCCATGGAAGAGAAAAACAGAGAGGAAAAGGTCATGATACAACCGCGATCACCTGAGGGTCCCCCCCCTCCCCCCCCCGTCAGCATTCAGAGGTAGTGTCATTATCACTGTAGCAACACATTTCCAACCTTTAGCGGTGGTAGATTACCAAATTACCCTAATAGCAGCCCATTCTTTCCTGCGTGTCTGACTCTTTCTTGAATAACCGTCAGAGAATAACACAGAACCTCCATGGACACCAAGTAAAACGCCAGCGATTTGCAAAGGGAAAATGCCATCCCGTTGATTGGCTTTCTGGAGCGAGCGACCAGGAGATTTCAATCAAGATTTCCGCACGGTCTATTACTGTAAGTTCAGTGTAGGTTATCGCTAATGCTGTGTGTCTGTATTCTAATGCATGTCACTGTTATCATCATTACCCAGATGGATGACAGACACAACAGCATTAAGAATGGCGGCCCAGACTGATGGTCTAAGTCTACTGAGATCAAAGCCACCGTCTCTGGAATAATTAGGCTCAGAATATCTGTTAGCACTTGATTACGTCGTATCTACGTGGTAAATAATGTTGAAGACCGAAGCTGTAAAACGGTTTAAAGAGGCTGAATGAAGGAGTCTCACTGGGCAGTGATAGGTGTGCCAACTCGCGGAGCACTGAGATCAGATTTATACACACGGATAAGATGATCATGAAATGGGAAATTAAGTAGCTAAATCTTTACGATCAAAAAGGCGTGATCTTAATCACTTAATGAGAAGTGAAAACTGCCCACTGGATACAACACTGCCATGCACAAGACCAAGGCGTTTGGGGCATTTCTTGTTGCTACCAGTGACACCTGGAGAGCATAAACATGGCGGCATATCATCTCCAGCTAGCTTGGCCGTGGCCCCCCTGACCCTCCCCCTGGGTGAGTCAGGAGTCAGGCAGAGTCAGAGAGGCAGGCAGGCAGGCAGGCAGAGTCAGGCCTGTCACTGGGATCACCCTAGCCTAGCCAGTAGAGATTACATGTGCATTAACATGGAGCCCTGGCTAGCAGCTCTGTCTCTCCACCTCTTCTCCTGTTCACATTGACATGTTTGCGGTTTTCTTCGGTTGGCAGATGCTTTCATCCAAAGCCATGAACACAACGGATGAGAGATCCAGAGAAGCACAGTTTGTTGATTGGCAAGGTGTGAGTGTTTACTAGCCATGTCGCAAAATGACCACCTTGTCATGGAGCACATGTGTGCAGAACATACACCTCCATGGTGAAAGAATGGGTTCCACTCACCACCGTTCCATCACAGAAATACTTTCTGTGTTTTGCTGCTACCAGCGAGCTTGAGGGATGGCTTTTGTCTGTTACACTTCCACACACACACACACACACACACACACACACACACACACACACACACACACTGCCACATGTTGCACACACAACTATAAAAAGAGGTATGGCAGAGAGAGAGAGAGAGAGGAGAGAGAGAGAGAGAGAGAGAGACAGGAGGAGAGAGAGACAGGAGGAGAGAGAAAGACAGAAGAGAGAGAGAGACAGGAAGGAGAGAGAAGACAGGAGGAGAGAGAGATACAGGAGGAAGAGAGAGAGACAGGAGGAGAGAGAGAGACAGGAGGAGAGAGAGACAGGAGGAGAGAGAGAGAGAGAGAGAGAGAGAGAGAGAGACAGGAGGAGAGAGAGAGACAGGAGGAGAGAGAGATACAGGAGGAGAGAGAGAGACAGGAGGAGAGAGAGACAGGAGGAGAGAGAGAGAGAGAGAGAGAGAGAGAGAGAGAGAGAGACAGGAGGAGAGAGAGAGACAGGAGGAGAGAGAGACAGGAGGAGAGAGAGAGACAGGAGGAGAGAGAGAGACAGGAGAGAGAGACAGGAGGAGAGAGAGACAGGAGGAGAGAGAGACAGGAGGCTGTGCAGGAACAGTGTCCCCACAGAGAAAGAGAGAGAGAGAGACAGGAGGAGAGAGAGAGAGGAGGCTGTGTAGGACCAGTGTCCTCAGCCAGGCCGTGCCTGACACTTAACACGCGTGTCGAGCAATTAAAGCTACTGCCAGGTTAGAGGAGGCATAAATCATCAGTTGGCATATGAAACAGTTTTTCTACTTCATTATGTATTTATAAATATTGATGGGGGGTTTACAATGCTATCCGAAAAAGGTCAAGGGTGGAGAAATTTCACATTACAAAATGACCGAATCTGATGGAAAACCCTGAAATAGATGCATTCACTGGAAAATGCAGTCGTATTTATTGACCCTCCAGTGCAGTACAATTTGAAAACGCATTCCTGAACTTATTCCTGTTTACTGTGTACTGCCTGACTCAAATTATTTCGTTTACCGACCGGAATTATGACAGGATGTTGCGCTGTATGACCTTGCAGAATTAACTGTCTAATTGCAGAATTAACATATCATGGATGTTTATCCAGAGGCTACATCTTGAGCCATTAATCTAAACTCTAAATTCTAAAAACATTCTAAAAACTGACAACGTATCATCAAGTACCACTGACCAGCCATTCTAATTCACAGTTGACCTATTGATATGTGTTGTGAGGAAGCTGCTATTCTCCTGCCATCTGCCCCATCCACAGAGCAGTCCCACTGCCCCCCACTGGATCTGACTGGCTTAATGTGCAACTGGTGGCTCCTGCTGATACAAGTAAGATCATTCACTTCCTGCCAGAGCCTCCACACCCCAGCACAGGGATCAGTTGTACCACAGAACCACCAAAACCCAAGAGGGTAAGCTAAGCAAAACAACAACAACAAAAACACAACAGCAACATGAACTGTAAAAGAAAGTTTGCCGCTTCAGAAAGCATAATTGGCCACACATTTGTTTGTCATTTGCTGAACTTTCCACTTTGCAAAAACCCCAAAGACTAATTAGAAATTGATGGTTGAATGTAAATGTGTCATTATTTTCAGAAGCAGGGCTTGTTCCCTCACATGCCTCTTTCCGTGGCGAAGGCCTAATTAAATCTGGTTCGTCTGCGCGCAGCAAATGAACCTTGATGAGCAACGTGAGCTCATTAAACGACAAGCGATGAATGGATGGCATTGATGAGCAGCAGGCTGTTCCTGATCTGTGAGCTGAGGACAGTGTTAACCTTGCTTTAAAAGCCTGTTGGGTTTGTCTCTGAGACATGAGGGGCGGAGACAGACGTCATGCAGTTACCGGGGTGCCAAACGTTCCTGTTTAACACCCCCCCCCCCCCCCCCCCCCCCCGCCCCTGTTTGATTCCGAGAGATGTGAGATGAACGCGTTTGTGGTGATTCATCTGTGAAGGAACAAAAAAGAGAGAGCGAAAGAAAGAGATGAAGGAAGAAAGACAGAAAGAGAGAGAGACAGAGAGAGATGAAGGGAGCGTGTAAGGCGAAGGCAGACAAAGAGAAAAAGAGAGACAGACAATCTGAGAGGGAAAAGAGATGAAGGGAGAGAAAGAAAGACACAGAGAGAGAAAGAGAGAAAAAGAGACAGAGAGAGAAAGAGAGAGAGAGACAGAGAGAGAAAGAGAGAGACATAGAGAAAGAGAGAGAGAGAGAAAGAGAGAGAGACAGAGAGAGGGAAAGAGAGAGACTGTGCTAGCCAGACCGGTAACAATAGCAGCCCCGGAGGCTCCACCCGTCATAAAAACAGTAATAGAGTGAACACACATTTTCATTAGCTATTGATTCATTTCCAATTCTCCATTAATTTGGAGCCATCATGGCACAGTGGCCTTTCCTTCCCCAGGCTGTCCTGCTCAGCTTCGCCTGACATAACTGTGGTAATTACACCCCCCCACCACCCCCATGCCCCACCCCACCCCCCACCCCCCCTCGCACCCCCGCAAGCTGTTCGCTGTTCTCATACCAATGTTAAAATTGAATGAGCTTTTTGACGGTGAAGTAAAGAAAGAGAGAGCGGAGCAGAGCGGAGAACACAGGGTCTGAATATTTCCTGGAGGGGGAACGTGGTTCTACAGAAGCAGGGAACAGTGTGTTGAGAACAGAGGGGGAGTGGTGGAGACTTCAGACCAGCATAATCACACACCCATGCACTTCCACACCCCACCACTCCAAACACACAGGATCTGGAGCGACGTCACACTGTTCCCTGCTAACAGCCTGTTGGTTGCCGACGAAGAAGCTCTTTGCATGAGACAAGAACCGAACTGGAATCCCAGAGAACTGGTACACCAAGATGATGACTCAGAGAGGAAGTGACATGATGACTGGTACACCAAGATGATGACTCAGAGAGGAAGTGACATGATGACTGGTACACCAAGATGATGACTCAGAGAGGAAGTGACATGATGACTGGTACACCAAGATGATGACTCAGAGAGGAAGTGACATGATGACTGGTACGCCAAGATGATGACTCAGAGAGGAAGTGACATGATGACTGGTACACCAAGATGATGACTCAGAGAGGAAGTGGCATGATGACTGGTACACCAAGATGATGACTCAGAGAGGAAGTGACATGATGACTGGTACACCAAGATGATGACTCAGAGAGGAAGTGACAGACCTGTGGAGGGGAGACAGACCCCAGTGTGTGAGCCTTCTCACTCATCATGATGGGATTTATGAACCTCCAGGTCCTATATCCTGAACACAGCACGACCCAGGGGGCTGCTCACTGTGCCGGGATACGTTTGACCTGTGCAAACAGCTGACCCGTGGGGCTGAACCCGCACACGAAACAAGCCTTCCCCATGAGCCAGGTGTGGAGGCTGATGAGGACGACCATGCTGAGGTCACAGGCCGATGCACTCTCACACCTACACACACACACACACACACACACACACACACACACACACACACACACAAACACACACACAAACACACACACACACACACACAAACACACACACACACAAGGATGCACACACTCAACTCCTCCCCTAAGCACACACAGTTCAACACAGCCCAAGTATATTTAGACATGATTGATGGTATAATATCTCTATTAATGTGTTTCCAGTTTGCACAGATAATGACTCTAATGTCAACGCCTTGCTGAATTCCCCACTGTCACTAGACCAGATATTTTAATTGCATCTTTGATAATGAACCCAAGAGCGGAAACATCAAAGAGCGTTGTAACATGCGGTGCTCGGTGTGAGGGAAGGAGGAGAGCTGCTGACAGAACAGCAGAACATGGAGGGGGTGTCGACAGAGATGCAGAGAACAGGAACAACATCAGGTTCATCTATCACTCTGCCTGGCCCCCACGTCCACCACAGAGAGGAAAAGAAAGAAAGCAAATCAATTACAGGAAAAAGAATCATGTCGCCTGTCAGATATACACACGATTCCATGTTCGTTTTGCCCCCCTCCCCCCCCCCACCCCCCCCATCCCTCAACATCACATAATTCTAAAATTGCATTTTGAAAACCTGATGTATGATTAAACTTCTTCATGCTCCATGAATGTACCCTCTTCAGGTTTTCTTTTGTCTGGGGGTGGGTGGGGGTGGCTGGGGGTGGCTGGGGGTGGCTGGGGGTGGCTGGGGGTGGCTGGGGGTGGGTGGGGGTGGCTGGGGGTGGCTGGGGGGGGTGGGGTGGCTGGGGTGGCTGGGGGTGGCTGGGGGTGGCTGGGGGTGGCTGGGGGTGGCTGGGGGTGGCTGGGGGGTGGGCTGGGGGTGGCTGGGGGTGGGTGGGGGTGGCTGGGGGTGGCTGGGGGTGGTGGGGGTGGGTGGGGGTGGCTGGGGGTGGCTGGGGGTGGCTGGGGGTGGGTGGGGGTGGGTGGGGGTGGCTGGGGGTGGGTGGGGGTGGGTGGGGGTGGCTGGGGGTGGCTGGGGGTGGGTGGGGGTGGCTGGGGGTGGCTGGGGGTGGCTGGGGGTGGGTGGGGGTGGGTGGGGGTGGCTGGGGGTGGCTGGGGGTGGGTGGGGTTGGCTGGGGGTGGCTGGGGGTGGCTGGGGGTGGCTGGGGGTGGGTGGGGGTGGCTGGGGGTGGCTGGGGGTGGGTGGGGGTGGCTGGGGGTGGCTGGGGGTGGGTGGGGTTGGCTGGGGGTGGCTGGGGGTGGCTGGGGGTGGGTGGGGGTGGCTGGGGGTGGCTGGGGGTGGGTGGGGGTGGCTGGGGGTGGCTGGGGTGGCTGGGGGTGGCTGGGGGTGGGTGGGGTTGGCTGGGGGTGGCTGGGGGTGGCTGGGGGTGGCTGGGGGTGGGTGGGGGTGGGTGGGGGTGGCTGGGGGTGGCTGGGGGTGGCTGGGGGTGGCTGGGGTTGGGTGGGGTTGGGTGGGGGTGGGTGGGGTTGGCTGGGGGTGGCTGGGGGTGGGTGGGGTTGGCTGGGGGTGGCTGGGGGTGGCTGGGGGTGGCTGGGGGTGGGTGGGGGTGGCTGGGGGTGGCTGGGGATGGCTGGGGGTGGGTGGGGGTGGGTGGGGGTGGCTGGGGGTGGGTGGGGGTGGCTGGGGGTGGGTGGGGGTGGGTGGGGGTGGCTGGGGGTGGCTGGGGGTGGGTGGGAACCGGAACGCTGCAGCAAACTGAACCATGTGTTCACGTTGCTGCTGATAGTGAACTGCCTGTTTTCAGATTCAGATTCAGAATACTTTATTAATCCCCTTGGGGAAACTCTTTGGCAGGACAGTGCCCACCGAGGCAACACGACAAAGTAAATTTATCGGCACACAAGCCTTCTAAAATGGGGAAAACACAAATAGATTTCGAGGAGAAAAAAAATACAAGCCAGAGCCTGTAAAAAAAACACCCTTGCTGAATGGTTTTGCCAACGTCAAAGAAGGAAATTCAAGGTCTTCATTTTTACGTTTCCATTGAGTCCTTCAGCAGACGCTCTTATCCAGAGCGACTCACAGCAAGTACAGGGACATTCCCTCTGAGGCAAGTAGGGTGAAGTGCCTTGCCCAAGGACACAACATGAAGTTGGCACAGCCAGGGTTCAAACTGGGAACCTTCTGACTAGCCTGCTCAGCACCAGACTCTCCTGATGGTAGGATGGAACAGGGGTACAGGAGTCAGTCCTGACTGACCGTAACTGAACCACAGTCAACAAACAGGACCAAACACAAACAGTCAACAAGAACAACATCACATGACCATCACAGACTTCAAAACCTGAACTCATTTATAACGAAACCCCAAAAAGATGAAGAAGAAAAATAAAGAGCCTAACATCTACAATCACCAGCAAATAACGAGCAACGCAGGAAAATCATCCCATCTCTGCCCAATTACCTTGTTAATTACAATCCATTGTGAAGGGTTCCACAGTCGACGTGCACTCTGATTATACAGTGCATTCCTTCCCACTCTCCCTGTCTCTAATCAGTAATTACTACCTGCAGCTGTAGCAGGCAGGCTGGGCAGCACTGGACCGCTCTGACGACAGAACCCATTTTCACAAGGACTTGGACTTGTCTCTCTAGGACGTAATGATCAGGGCGTGCAGAGAGTCGGAGCTCTGAGCAGCCAAAAGCAAAAAGCACTTCTTGTACTTAACCTTCCGCTCAAATAAAGACACTGACATGAGACTCTCCCCGGCCCCCCCCCCTGGTTAGGAAACCTTCACTCGTTGTCTATGAAGAGGGTAAGTGAATAAGCGACGTCACTTTGACGAGGAAATGGAGAGAGATGTCAAAGCCCTGAAACGAGTCACAGGTGAGATTTCAAGCGGGCTGTCATCTTGCGCGGAGCGGAGATGTTTAGAGTGTCGTGGACGAGAACCAGAGCATTTTTCGTGGCTCTTTGCGTGACATTCTCTGTCTGGGTTAACAAAGAGACGAGAGAGGAGCGCTTAGGACTGGCGTTCCACACGGGAGAGACGAGAACGTCTTCTCTACATATCCTGTCCATCCTCCTAACACACAGGAACTGAACACCACAGCAATGCCACAAGTATAGAAAAGAACTTCACGCATAACTTTATAGTATGAATTCAGACTTTCAACCGTCTGAATATGGACTGAGTGTGAAAGAGAGAGTGATAGAGAAATAGATAGAGGAGACAGAAAGGAAGACAGAAGGACAGAGAGAGAGGGGGGGGTGGACAGAGAGAGGGGGAGAGCGAATGGGTCGCCAGGGAGACCAAGCCGAAGACCTCTCCTCTCACCGGTAGATGCTCTGCAGGTCTGAATGGACAGATATATCTCCCACTACACCATTGGCTGGCTGTGCGAGGTCGTGACCCTGCCTCCTCCACAGCAGCCTGGAGGACATCACCCACCTCACTCATCTCCACAGAAAAGCAATGCATAGCAATGGGCAGGTCCATCACAGAGCTGGGAGGGGGAGAGGATCAGGCTGGGCTGCTGGGGGACTGTAGTGTGGCAGGGCCTCGCTCTGCTAACCCTCCAATGGGTGTCCTCGAAGGTTGTCGGAGGTTGAGACGGCCATTAGGTCCCGATGACTCAGAGGACCACAGACATACGATGGCTCCACGCTATGACTTATGGGAACATTTAGATGTCTCTTAACCTTAGGTAAACAGTAGATGACGAGCACTGTAATTAACACCCCCCCTGATATGCTTGCTGGGGTCAAAGTTCACCCGTCAGAAAACTGTATTTATGACGCGCTCAAGCTAAACTCAGACGCCAAACCCTGTCTGTGTCTTCACAAAACCCCCCACCTTCTGCTGCTGCAGCCGTCCAGATTCTACTTTAGTCTTGATCGATAACGCGTAGTGCCCCCCCCCAAGAACTCCTTTTTCTCTTCGCCTGGGCCATCGATGAAATCCATGGAATCCATCTGTAGATGGGTAAAAGGTGCCGAGGAAACAAAGAGCTGGAGCAGTTTCTCTATTCAAACAGCAGATAATCCAAGGACCTGCGGAGGTCACAGCCTGCCTATTAGCCTATTAATCACTCCCCGCTCTGTCTCCTCTCTCCACCATGAAAGGCTGTTGATTAGGGCTGGGAGACGCTGAGGGCCACGTTGATGTGGAGGTGTCTCTGTGTCCGTCCAAACCAACCACGTCTCCCTGGACATTCCGCCTCTCTTCCGTCAGGACACGTCTGTCAAAACCAAAGGATGATCGGTAAAGATGAAAGGCAGAATGGTCCGCTGTATGTAGACACAGCTCGATAGCAAGCTTAGGGAGGCGGTCCAGCACTTAGTGGGTCTGAGTGACTTTCTGCTGGAGACTGCAGGTACATTAAGCGCTGACGATATGGACTCAGGGGTCTATTCACTGTTACAGGGGAGGGAGGGAGGGAGGGAGGTGAGGTGAGGGAGTGGGGAGGGAGGGAGGTGAGGTGAGGGAGTGGAGAGGGAGGAAGGGGAGTAGAAGAAGCAGGAGGGATGTGTTGAGGTTCGCTGAGGCGGAGGGATGTATGGAGGGGTGGGGGTGTGTGAGAGAAGGGTGCTTATGATGGTGTAGGGGCCTGTGGTGGAGGAGGAGGGGGAGGGGGGAGGGGAGGGACGCCTCAGTAACCCCACCTGACAGCTGAGGGGGAGAGGAAGCACAGTGGCTACTCGCTGTAATTTGTTAGCAGGTCTCTGATGCATGCAGGCATGACACTGGGCTGGTGAACAGGACAGCACGCACAGCAGAGAGGCAGGGAGGAGAGCAGGGAGGAGAGACGGACAGAGGGGGAGGGAGGGGGACAGAGGGGGAGGGAGGAGGACAGAGGGGGACAGAGGGGGAGGGAGGGGGACAGAGGGGGAGGGAGGAGGACAGAGGGGGACAGAGGGGGACAGAGGGGGAGGGGGACAGAGGGGGAGGGAGGGGGATAGAGGGGGAGGGAGGGGGACAGAGGGGGAGGGAGGGGGACAGAGGGGGAGGGAGGGGGATAGAGGGGGAGGGAGGGGGACAGAGGGGGAGGGAGGGGGAGGGAGGGGGACAGAGGGGGAGGGAGGGGGACAGAGGGGGAGGGAGGGGGACAGAGGGGGACAGGGGGAGGGAGGGGGACAGAGAACAGCTAAATGGGACCAGCGGTCATCAAAGAAACCAAAAAATACTAATTTGAATGAATGGATCCAGGATCCGAAAAAAGAAGAGAGGAGGAGGAGAAGAAGGAGATAAAGAACCATAATAAAGTGGGATATTTATTCTTATCGCGTTCTAATTCTGCACGTGTGAAGAATAAAGAACACGCTCTCAAGTTTCCCTCCTCAACCGACGGCAACAAAACAGCTAGTTTCATCTCCAGCATGATAGAAGGACACAGCAGCTAGCTGTGTTAACACAGCCCATCCAAGCAGCTGCTACTGCACGCTCTGTGGCAGGTG
>CM059304.1:12365000-12515000 GCA_030340665.1 Neosalanx taihuensis
AATGGATATCTGGTTGGCGCAAAAACATCAACAATAAGGGCCATTAGCTGTGGGAACAATGTTGATATTGATAAATACTGCGGAGTGCTTCGTCTACCCAGATGTTCAGGAGGCGTCTCTGGCTCCTGAGACAAGCAACAACAGAAGGAGGGAGGGGGGGGGGGGGGGGCAAGAGAGACGGAGAGAGAGACGGAGAGAGAGACGGAGAGAGAGACGGAGAGAGAGACGGAGAGAGAGAGCGAGAGACGGAGAGAGAGACGGAGACGGAGAGAGAGAGAGAGCGACAGAGAGAAATTGAAAGCAAGCAACACAGCGTAAGACAGAGAGACAAAGAGATAGACTGAGTATGAATGAAAGATTGAGGGGAAAGGAACTAGACAGAGAAAAATAGAGACAGACAGAGAGAGTACAGTAGAGAGAGAGAGAGAGAGAGAGAGAGAGAGAGAGAGAGAGAGAGAGAGAGAGAGAGGAGTGGTGTGCCAGTATAAACCCAGCCAGCTCAGGGTTGCCAGCTCATGTCAGAAGACCCCAGCCTCCCAGAGTCAAGCACAGTACAGGGGCATCCTGGGACATGTACAGCACGAGCCGGAAGGGAGAGAGAGATGTAGAGAGAGAAAGGGAGAGAGATGTAGAGAGAGAAAGGGAGAGGGAGAGAGATTTAGAGAAATGGAGAGCGTTAGAGAGAAGGAAAGAGGTGGAAAGAGAGAGGTATTGAGGTAGAGAGAGAAAGAGAGAGGTAGAGAGAGAGAAGTAGAGAGAGGTAGAGGAACACAAACGGCAGTGGTGACTAGCGGGGGGGGGGCGGGGGGTCTCTTCTAATGCTGACATGGCGGGGGGGATCCAGACAGGGGCTCATCAACACCAGCGCTCTGTGAAAACTGTGAAGAAAGCCAAGGCACTATGGGTAATGCTGCTGATTAATGGCATTCAGCAGACATTAGGCGGAATGATTATCTGTGGTGTGCTGTGCTGCTGACTGTCTCCAGCTAGGGTCATTATTGTGGCGTCGCTCCAAGGGATGCTTTTTGGAAAATATGTCTTTCTCAGACGCTGTCTATCTTCGTTCACTCCTTCCCCGTCTCTCTCGCTCTCTTTCTCTATCTCAAATACTTTAAATGTCTCTCCATCCAACTCTGTCCGTTTGTCCTCTCCCTCCTTCCATCCCTTATCTCTCGCTCTCTCGCTCTCTCGCTCTCTCGCTCCCTCCCTCCCTCCCTCCCTCCCTCCCTCTGTTTCTTTCATCTCAGGAATCATCTTGGTATGGCTGGCAGCATCTGCTCTGTACAGATACATCCTGTGAGCCAGTTTGGCTCTGGCAGGGTCTCGTCAGAAATGGCCTCTGTCCTCTGAGATGAAATGATAGTAGAGAGGTGGGGAGGGGGACACAGTCCCAAAACACCACAAAGATCCGGATGAGAGATGTGCAGGGGGGGACAGAGAGAGAGAACATAGAGTGTAGAGAAAGAGACACAACAGAAGAGAGAAAATATAATGAAACAAAAGAGAAGAAAAAAAGAGGAGAGAGTGAGAAGAAAGGGAAAAGGAAAGAGGGTGAGACAGGAGAGAGGGTGAGACAGGAAAGAGGGTTAGACAGGAGAGAGGGTTTGACAGGAGAGAGGGTGAGACAGAAGAGAGGGTTAGACAGGAGAGAGGGTTAGACAGGAAAGAGGGTTAGACAGGAGAGAGGGTAAGACAGGAGAGAGGGTGAGACAGAAGAGAGGGTGAGACAGAAGAGAGGGTGAGACAGAAGAGAGGGTGAGACAGTGACTCAGAGTGAGGTGGAGACCTACAGGTGCGTCTAAAGACAGCCTGGCAGCATGAAAGATCCTGAGCCTTAGATAGACATCACACACACACACACATGCAGACACACACAGACAGACACACATAGTCCCAACAGTCATGGTTCTGTTTGTGTAGTCGTCAGGCTCACTCTGAAGGGTGGCAAATGAGCAATTACTGAGTCTGCAGCTTATCAGGACGTTACTACTGTGTGTCAAAGAGCCGTCTCCTCTGAAACCCTACTGCCAGCCCTGACAGCTGACCCCGCTGGCCTGTCCGGAGAAGCCTGGCCAGGGGGGGCTGATGTGGGCTGGCAGAGAGCTGCTGATCCATCCCTGAGAGTGGGCGGGCCACAGGGGCCCCCAGGGGCCGGAGGGTGGGGGTGGGGCTCTGGTACTTGACAGACACGGAGCGCCACAGGGTGAACATGAAGGAAGGTCCAAGTGTCCTTCCAGGGGGCGGAGGGGCGTCTGTGTTGAGCTGGGCAACCTCAAAACAGGAAGTGCCAGAGGCAGACATTTATGAGGGCTAAAGTATGTGTATGCATGTGTGTGTGTGTCTATGTGTCTATGCTTGTATGTTTGTGTGTGTGTACGCGTGCGTGTGTGTCTGTGTGTGTTGAGAGATGAGTTAATAGAAAGTGACAACAGGGAGGTGAGGCTCCACCTTCCACAGCCTGTGACAAGGACGTGACAACAGGGCCGTAGAACAGCCAGTCACCTCTGCTCTCCAGGACCCAGGCTGATGACAGGAGACAGCAGCAGAGGAGGCTTCCAATGCAGCCACACACACACACACACACACACACACACACACACACACACACACACACACACACACACACACACACACACACACACACACACACACACACACACACACACACACACACACACACACAGCCCTTTTATTTGGATCTTACTGTAACATCATCTGAAACACACACTGCTGGTTCCTTGAACTCAGGATCCCTCAGGAACTGAAGCCATGGGAGCCAAGTCACGTACCTCCTGCTTTGAGGGAGACGCAAACACCAAGCACCCTCCCCCTCCTCCCCTCCTCCCCCTGAACCTGGACTCTGCTTGCTGCAGAGTAGGCCGGAAGCTGGAGGTTGTTGTCAGGCTGAGGTGCAGCTATGTGTGGGCAGAGCGGAGGGAGAGGCTGGGTGTGTGGAGCTGCTGGCCTGGGGATGGACACCACAGGGCTGAAAGATGAGGCCTGACAGGCAGTAAGAGTCCCAGAGGGAGGGGGGAGGGATGTTCCAATGCAGAGTGACATCTGGAGATGTTTCAGGCAAGAGACAATGCTGAAACCAAAAAAGAAAACCTGGACTCTCCTGCAGAAGAAACGGCATCCAGAATATTCTCACAGCCACACAGGATTCATCATAAGTCCATAAGAAAGACTTCTCGTTATGTATTCATCCATGCTAATACAATATTTACACTGTTTTATTGTCCACATTACAGTATATCAGCAGATTGGCCTGTACACGGTTTCCACGCAATCACAACTGGGCTGTTTATTTCATATCAATTTCTCATCCAATCAGCTCTACACAAGACAGCTGAAAATACAATTTAACAGCCACTTTGTTATGATTACATTTTTTTAATCTGATAGGATTTTTTATTTATTTCTTCTCTCCACCAGGCCGTTTTAGGGAACCAGGAAGACCTCCAGCAGTGAGGTGCCATATAAGGCTCATTTCATTCCGGCAATAAGACCCGTAATCAAGTCTGAAATAACAAAGACTCTGTGCAATGTGACGACGCGGGGTTAATTTTGCCAGCGCCACTTGAAAGCCAGCAGGTTGCTGCTTAATTAATGGAGCATGACTGAAGTCCTCAGGCAGATCCTCACTGACATGGAGGGGCAGGGGAGAGACACACACACACTCGCACAGGCCGTCTGCGCACACTCATGCCACACACACACACACGTTCAACACACACTACCTGAGGGGAAGCAAATCAACCCAGCTGACAGAAGCAGACCACACACCTACACACACCTACACACACCTACACACACACCTTATTGGTGAGACAGGTGTGTGTGTGGTGAGACAGGTGTGTGTGTAGTGAGACAGGTGTGTGTGTGTGTGTGGGTCAGAGCAGCGTGACACTGCGCTGCCTGATTTAATTCAAACATACAGAGCAGGTCGAGTGCTGCAGCCTACAGGGTCAATGTCAGAGGCAGGTATCCTTGTGCTGTGATGAGCAGGCAGGCAGAAGGGCAACACAGCCATGATTACACAGGACCCATCTGACCTGGAGAGCTACTTCTGACTGCGCACACACACAGACACACACACACACGGGCATGACTGTACACACAAGAGTCAAGTCACTTCGAGACACCTATTATTCACCAACACACACACACACTGTTACATTGACACTCCCACGCCTGATTCATTTCGACTCAGGACACATAACAGTCCTGAGAAAACAAGAAGCATATGGAGCAGAGATACACACCTGTTCAAGAACACACAACCTGCTGTCTGCCCCTTCCTGAGGTGTGTGTGTGTGAGAGAGAGAGAGAGAGAGAGAGAGAGAAGAGAGAGAGGGAGGGAGAGAGAGAGAGGGAGAGAGAGAGGGAGAGACAGAGAGACAGAGAGAGAGAGAAAGAGAGAAAGAGAGAAAGAGAGAGAGAGAGAGAGAGAGAGAGTGAGTGTGAGTGAGTGAGTTATTGAGTGTGTGTGTGTGTGAGAGTGGGTGGGGGGGGGGGGTTATAATGTGAACACCTGTCATTCTTACACTCCTCTCAGCTCAAACCAACATCTTTTACATCATCACGTCAGATAATAAGCAGTGCAGTGTGTTCAACTGCTAAAGCAGAGAATAAAATCTAGTTTGAATTTGTTCGTTCAAGAAGAGAGAGTCGGGAGTTCAATGTGAAATGTCATTAGTAAGAAGCCCACTGCGGATAACGCTCCGTTCATGTTGCTGCTGCCGCCGGAAATCACGGCTCACCCTCCTCAAGATGTCTGGAATGAAGACGGATGTTCCCATCATACTATGGTTCCTACCTGACCTCACTGGGGAAGGTTTTACCTGTAACACACAGGCACCAGCACCACAGTCTACCACAAATGACTGTAATGTAGCTTTTAAGCCCAATGCTGACCCAGAAACATAATTCATTATCACACGGCAAAAGAATTAATCTGAAACTCTGAAAAATTACTTATAAAACCCATCAATGCAGTGACAAGGGTAGTAAATCTTGCGGTGCACTCAGGTGTGACTACGTAGCACGAATCAGGTGTTAAATTTGGAATTAGCTGCTCTGCGGCTAACAACACATACATCACCCTAATGCAGTTCTGTCATTGCTGCGCTGGGCTGTAATCAGGGCGCATCTGTGTGCTGACGGCTCCCAGCCCTGGGACAGCACACACAGAGAAGAACCCAGGACTGGGGGGTGTACACTGGGGCCCTACTACTGCTGGTTAGGGTTGGCTGACGCCATTTTAGCCTTCACTTCCTGTTTTTTTTTTTTTTTTTGAGTGTGTTTGTATAAAACACAGGAGTGGTTGACAGTTCTTCAGGTGGGAGGAGAGCTTCCACACTCTCCACACACACACACACACACACACACACACACACACACACACACACACACACACACACACACACACACACACACACCTGTCTGGTGTATAGCTCCATCTGTATCTGGACACCCTGGGATTATCTGCTATCAGTGGCAGAGGCTCCGCTGGGCCCCTCCTCAGCTCATCTCCTCCCGTACGGAGACGCTTGACTGCTTGTTATAATTGAGGCTGATACCATTCCCCATGGCTTCCATCTTCCCGGCCTCCCTCGTCAAACCGTCTCTCCAACATATCCCTTCTCCTCCTCCCTTATCACGCTCCGATATACCTTCCCCTGGTCACTGAGACAAACCAGCACACTTCTACTTCGGCAGGCAGGGTGGTAGAACATCTACATTTACTCTGCTGTGACTGAGGAAGCAGCCCCCTTTTCTTACTGGGGGACAGTTACAGAAAAACATGTTTTAAGTGGAAACTGAAATAACAACAACAAAGCAAGTGAACGGAAGTGTTGTTTCAAAGGTTCAGGGAGTGTTGGAGCTTTGATCATGACTGGAAGAGGCTGCCTGACGTTCAGGGAAAGCAGCTGACGAGAGAAACTCCGGACGTCTTATTCTGGAGCGTTAGCGAAACGGCTCCTCTCAGGCTACACACTACCTACCGTCATTATTGGTACACAGCGACGTGGTGGGATACTGCCGGTGTGTGTGCTGTCAGCGCTCTCGGGAGAACGAACGCTGCTGCAAAGAAACGAAGGAGAAGCGCGTTCGCTTCGATTCGACCCACCCCCCCCCAAAAAAGTGGCAGTTGGATCCAGGAGTCTACTGCTGTCACCTATCTGTGTCAACAACATAACAGAACACACGGTTCATCTGTCACCATGACGATGAGCCATGATCCTCCACGGCACGTCAGCTGAGGTGCGAGAGACCGCAGTGTGACTACTATTCACAGAACTGTATCGCCAAGCAATCTAATCCAAGAGATGCGTCTTTGTACTTTATTTTATGACTGGTAGGATAATGCACAACACACTAAAAAAGGGGGAACCTGAAAATGACCCATTTGGTCAGATTGTTGTTTTGACACATAATAAGCCGAGCTGGTGAAAGGGTTTGATGACAGACCTGAATATGAACCGAAGAGTAAAAGCCAGACACCTGAAAATGATCTCTGTTAAAAAGCGTGGCCAGATCGACTGTTGGGATAAGTGGGCCACGGTCTGTCTGCCACAGTAGAAATACATGACTGCAATTGATGTGACCTCTATTCAGCATGCACTCGGCCTGTGTTCTGTTTGTGCATTAGTACATGTAGATACACCGGCAACATGTATACAACGCACACGTATAGAACTTTCTAGCATGTTTGACTGACTGTATTGGAGCCTTCTATGAAACTGCAGACTAAACACACAAAGCTAATGAACACACACACACACACTCTCCTTTCTCATTGTCTGTTTCTGTCACACAAAGACTCTGACACTCATTTGCGACCCAGTTCCCTCATTAAGTAACTCAATGTCAAACTACAGACAGGGAATAGAGCTCATCTTCCCCTGTAACAATGGCTATTGTACACTAACCACTTGTATGATGAAGAAACACAATCCACAGAGTGCTTTTAAGACAGTTAAAGGATGCTTTCGTCTGTGTCGAAACTTTTGGCCGTAACGCAGCTCAATGAAAAGGTATTGGGACAAATTTCCAATATTAAAAAAACATGAAACAAAACAAAAACGAATCTGTCACTTAAAAGTCAAAAAGCTGTCAGCGAGGGAGGGTTGTTGGGAATGTGGGCCCTTGGCCAGGACTCTGCCCTGCCTTCTCTCCCGGAAGTGACACACCAGACTCTGGGTGTGAGAAGAGTAATGAGCATCCCTGTGACTGGAGAGGAGGACCACCCCCCCCCCCCCCCCCACCACCACCACCCCCCCACTCCCTCCCTCCCTCCCCCTCCCTCCCCCTCCCAGGCTCCCAGCCCCCTCCAGATGGACCCAATTAAACCATTAGGCAATGAGTGGAGTCTGATGACTCCATCAGGGCCTGTTCTGGGCTTAAATAAACGCTGCTGCGAAATAAGGCTGCGTTGGAAATGACAGCTCCGCTTCCATGCTGTTTACCACAAACACTTTGAAGTGGAAGGAGGAAGGGGGGGTGGGGGGTGGGGGGTGGGGTGAAGCGGGCGGGGAGCCTCTTTTTCAGTCCGGTTCTTCCACACGGGGCAGTTTGAACTCGGGTGTGAGGGGTGATCGCTCCTGCTGCCTGGGGCCTCAGACTCTGAGGAGGGCAATCATTTAGAATGAAATACTATACTAAGGATGAGATCTAGAGCGGCTCAGTCCTCCCTCTCTCCTGGGTCCAGTTTATCTGTCATCACCTCAGCAGTCCCATATATCCAGGCATATCGTCCATGTGATTCAGACCTGCCATCCCTCAGCCACCTGCTGTGGCTTCGACCTGCTGCAGAGCTCCTGTCAGCCACGGACACACTCCCTCTCACCGGCCACGCCGCACCCAGGAAGCCCTGCTGTCCGGGGGCAGCCTTCTGAGGAACCTCCCAGCCCTCCTCTCCCCAGCTGCAGTACAGCAGCCCGCACAGAGACAGGGTCGTTTATCTGGTGGAAGGTGTCGGTAGACGGCGTTTTAGGAAGCTTGGAGTGTTTCCTGTGCCGCAGAACGACCAGACGTTATCTAACTCAGAGTGTCAGGCCGTCCTGAAAGGTAACACGACAGATGCTCGCCTTTAAAACCAACACCTGAATTTATCACCCTATTACCCTATAGAGCTTTCATAATGTGTGGTGATAAAGTCTCCCTGGCTGTCTATGATGCCTTCTGCTGGGGCGGTCTGTTCAACGCGGGGTGGAGACAGACCCAGAGCAGTCAGGCTGATCACATAGATCAGGTCCCTCGCACCTCCAGCAGGGATTCATGGGAAATTGTGTTTTTTTTGCCCCTGTGTGTTGATTGACAGGTTGCAGGCAGCGGGTCAGCGTGCAATTGAACTTCTGAGACAGCCACCAGTCGGCCTGCCCTCGCCACGGCGACGCGCTTCAATGGGGAGGCTGATGTTTACCTGCCCTCAGTGACAAACACACAGTCCTCCGCTCCCTCCTGTCCTCTCTTCAGTCCCATCATCAGGAAAGATACAACAGGGTGCCTCTCTCTCTCTCTCATCTCTTTCTTCCACTCTGTTCTTCTCTCTCTTCATCTCTCTTCCACTCTCTCTCTCTCTCTTTGTTCCTCTCTCTTGCTCTCTGTCATCCATCTTCCTCTCTCTCTTTCTCTCTCTCTCCCTTTCTGTTCCTGACAATGAAATGCAGGGACACCAGTCTGGGGGGGGTGAGGGGGGGGGGGGTGATGTCCCCTGATGCAGCTCCAGCTGTGTGGCTGTCCTACTTTCTACCATCCGTAACCCTGCCAACTCCTCCACCACAAAGCTCTACCAACACCACCACCTCCCTCTTGGTCCCCCACCCCCACCTCTCCTCCCTCTTGCCCCCCCCCCCCCCCTCCTCCCCCCGCGTCATCTTTTCTTTTCTCAAGTTCCATCACTCAACTTACGGGCGGATGACAGCATCAGAGATAGGAGGCCAGACCAACAAAAAAAGTCAACATTCCTGTGGAACATCTGTTCTGTTTCGTCAGTTCCGTGCTCTGATGCTCCATTTTACGTTTGATTTCTCTGTCGGGGTCGGGGGAATTCTGTTTTTGAGCTGCTAGCGTATGACATCCCACACAACTTCCAAACTGTGCTGCTGAATTAAAGATGTGACATATGCTTCTGACTTAGCCTTAGCAATTATATAAAGAGCAGAAATAACCCTCTTTAAAAGGCTTGTTAACTTCAGATCAAATACAGATTACAGCTTCTTTTGTTCCAGCATGTGTTTCTTCGTCAGAACATCTATCAGTAAGGTCATTTTCATATACGGTATTTTATGTCTGACGCCCCCAAAAAATGCAACCTTGTTCACAAGCCAGGACTCAAACCTGACTGTCCTCTAACAAAAACTTAGCATAAACCACTGAGCTAAAGCCTAGATGTAGGTTGGGGGTCAGGGTCAGATTCTCCTGAACGTGGTCTCTTGCTCGTCAGTAGTTGCTTCATCAACAGAACAACAGAGGCAGAGAGAGCAGAGCCTGGTTCTGAGGCAGTGTGTTCTCCCCAGCACACAGCTCAGACTGTGCTTGTCATGCTCCAGCTGAGAGATGGGCACAGACCTGCTTTAGCACGCTGTCCCTGCTCCTCCCCAAGCCTCGCAACCCCTAATAATCACTGACACTCTCAGCTCCTACATCCCCTCCCTCTCTCTCCTCCGGGCGCTCCCAAACCGGCAATTGGCCTCAAACGAGCCAAACTTAATCCCATCATCCTTTGCCTCCCGCCTGCAACGCTGACTAGCGTGCTGACAGAGAAGAACAAAGAGCCTAATAGAGCCTCACCTCTCCTTTTATCGCTCTGTTCCTCTCCCGCCTCCTTTTCATTCCCTCCCTCCCTCCCTCCCCATCTCTCTCTCTCTCTCTCTTTCTCCCTCTATCTCTCTCTGTCTCTCCCTCTCTCCCTCCCTCTCTCTCTCCCTCTCTCTCTCCCTCTCTCTCTCTCTGTCTCTCCCTCTCTCTCTCCCTCTCTCTCTCTCCCTCCCTCTCTCTCTCTTCTCTCTCTCTCTCTCTCTCTGTCTGTCACCCTGCCTCCCCTGTCAAATAACCGCCATGTTTAGCATCGTTGTCTGTCGCTGTACAGTCCTCATTGTTCTCTGTAATTACACTCAGCGGGACCTGCGCTCGTCCTCTTCAGACGGTTCTGCTCCCTCACCTCTCCGTGTCTTTCCTAAACACATCCTCCATTTTGGCTCCTCAGGTATGTCCGGTTGTGTTTTCTGCTAGCGCAGCTAAGCCAGCTGCGCCACGGAGCCAACGGCACATAAAACCCACTTTAAAAAACCCCACGCCTTGACCTTCTGGACTCCCGCGCTCAATAAACGCAATGTAGCTCCAGCGTGGCGTGCTGTCACCTGCCATCGCCGCCACGTCCACCCTCCACCTTCCCTCCCTCCTATCTCTATTCCTTTCCTCTCTTCATCCATCATTCTGTCGTTCTCTAAACTGGGACAGCCCATCACCAGGGTGCTTAACCCCTCTTTTCCTGTAGTCGCCCCCCCTCCCTCTACTCCCTCTCCCCCTTCCCTCCCCCTCTTCAAGATGTTGCCTCTGTGTCCTCTCCAAACCTGCCCTCGAGCTGGAAAAGGTTCAGGTCCCTCCTGAGGGGATTTCCAGAACTGAACCCTCCATGACCTCACTTGAGGACACTTTGTCCCAGGTCTCTACCCTCCCCCAGCAGGCACACAGACCTACTGGACCCCCCCCTGAACATCCTGCCCACCCCACAAACCATTCTCCATCTATCATCCAAGCCTACCCTCCGACACAGATGGTGACCCAACCCTGTTCCACTTTCCTCCACCTCCCCACAGACCCACGCCTGACAATGCCCCTCCGCATGTACCCGCCTCACCCCCCCACCCCCCACACGCCCAGCCCCTCCTCACCCTCCTCCTCCCCAGTCCTCCCCCAGGCCCTCTCCCCCTTCCTCCCCGCCCCGTAGAAGCAACACAAGCTCATGAGGTTCTGGAGGAGAACATAACGGCATCATTATGCCCGACGACAGCGATGACAGCGGCGATGGCGTATTAGAGCCCATAACGACATGGGAGGAGGACAGGGGCCTGCGGAGGCATTTAAAACAATGGCTCCCATTTTGGAAAGTTCCGTTAAATTGCTAGTGACAGCATGCATGTGGGGACATAGCTACCCTAACAGCGGCACTTGAATCCCCTTCATTAGAGTGAGATGGTGCCAAGCTAGACTAGTTTTATATTTAGTGTATTTATATCTGAATTAGCAGCTGGTGAACTGGGACTCTGTATAGAGAGGCTGGAGGGGAGGTTGCGCTCTTGTCAAAGACCATATGAGGAGCGAAAAGAGGCGACACACAACGAGATCCTCTTCAGATCTTTGTAGATGCAGAGACGACACAACATGGATAGCGGTAGGAGGTGTTAGGATTGGAAACAGCAAGACGTATTTGGTACTCAAATAGTTCATGTTTGTGTGTGTGTGTGTGTGTGTGTTTATAGCTGTTCCCTGTGCTAGGGTGTTGCTCTGCATTGATTTCACTGTACCACTGTACCGTATCACATCCCCCCCCAAAAGAAGAAAATCACTGAAGCGGAGGTTCGCAGAGACAAAAAGAACAAGTAAGACACGTCAAATTAGCTTAGCTTAAGAGAATCTCCTGGCGATTGTCAATCCAATTAAAATGTGGCTAATTATAACGTGCGTAAGTGTCAGATACCCGCTCAGCCATAAAGTCTTGGCTGTCAGGTGTAAACAAGCCTTGCGACTGTTGGAGGAGGGGAAATCAATCCACATCTGTTAATTTATCTCAGGCGGGAGACCAAATTGAAAAATGGATTGGTGCGCGTGCCACAGATCTGTATTGTGATCAAGGACCAATGCATTCCAGGCTGCACCTGCTTAGTAAACGATAATGGGCATCTTACTACGTTGCCAAGGGCATTTTATCTGGCCAATCGGGGATGAGAGCGTTTTTCTCCAGTCCAATAGAGAAGCAGGAATATGGGGGGAGAAGGAGGGATGGGAACAGACAGGAGAGGAAACTGCAGGCAAGGTGCTTACGACCACAGAATGTCTTCCATCAAAGAGTGAAAATTCTTGCTGGAAGTGAACCAGAGTCTTCATTACAGCGCTCTAATGAGTAGAAAGGAGAGACAATAAATCCATTCATTCACTGAAAGCTCCCTGGCTCTCAAGCCAAGGCTAATGATATTGCATTTTCCTCTTTTTAATAATAGGCCGATCCATATGGCCCTCTAACTGCTTTCATAATATTGCTCCGGTTCAAACTGCAGGGGTAGGATCGTGACAAAGCTCTTAACGGAAACCATTTCCTATGTGAGATTAATTGACGCTACAGTGACAGTTTAAATGCAGGTTAAATAGTTAACGTGAAATCAGGTTTTTTTTGGGGGGGGGGCAGCATCTTTGATTTTGGAGGCAGTTTTTCCCCCTCAGTCAGTCAATGTTCTTCATTCACAGCCAAGCAAGAGGCTGAATGTTTAGACGAACACATACGGAGATGAATATAAATCAGGCTTTGCCCCCCCGGGGTCGAACAGTTAGCCTCTGGAGGATGATAAACCCTGACCTCATGTGGCAGCAGACGATCTCCCTGCCTGGCTGAGATGAACCTGATTATGATCCTGCTTCCTCTGTTCATGTTTGGCTCACCCTGAGGTCACTAACACAATAACACCCTCCCTTCCTCTCTCTCTGCCTCTCTCTTCCTCTCTCTCAGTATCTCTCTCTCTCTGCCTCCCTCTTCCTCTTTCTCTGCCTTTCCCTTCCTCTCTGTCTTTCTCTTCCTCTCTCTCAGTCTCACTCTCTGCCTCTCTCTTTCTCTGTCTCTCCGTGTCTCTCTGCCTCTCCCTCCCTCTATTTCTCTCCCTCTCTGTCCCTCCCTCATTCTCTCCTTCTCTCTCTCTCCTTCTCTCTCTCTCCTTCTCTCTCTCTCTCTCTCTCTCTCTCTCTCTCTCTCCCTGTCTTTCTCTGTATTTCTCTCTCTCTGACACACAAAAAGAAAATAAGAAAGAGTAACAAGAGACAGTATCTATACCGCCTTCTGACAGAGCAAGTTTTTCAGACCATTGGAAGACACAGTGGTCTGAAGCAGGTCCCATAGCAGCGAGAAGTAAGATCTTCAAAACTTGAGCTTCTCAGGCCAAGCAGACTCGACAAAGATCAAGTAAGGATAAAGAGGACGGAGAGGGATTTGATGGACGTCATTTAAAGAAAGTGCGAAGTATGAAAAGAAATGTGTTCTTTTCAAACTAAGAAAATCCTAAGGTGTTTTCATGGAGGAGCGCACAAGCCGTATTTTCCGACCCACTTCACCCTGTTGTTATATTAAAGGAACTCTCTGTGCGATATTTAAAGCCTATTATCCTGCAGTGTGGCAGTTTAGATAGTCCCTCACCTAACTGCACCTCCAGGGCTACAGATGAACACAGTGTTCCTGGTGTCACCCTCTGTATTATTTGAAGGTTTCTTTGTCTTGCAACATGGCGGTTTTAAGCTCCTCCGGCTGGTGACAGTAACTAAGGAACAGCTTGAACAGGTAACTAGATAAGAGTCTGTGCTTGACTGCTACCACAGGCTGACCTGTTGGCAGAGTGTGTGTGTGTGTGTTAATTAGAGCGTATTATTCATGCAAGGTGCAAAATATGACTGTGCTACATTTGTGTGTATGCACGCACGCGTGTGTCTGTAGATCATGACGGCACGTGTGTAGATCACGATGGCGTGTGTGTGTGTGTGTGTGTCTGTAGATGACGTGTGCGTATGTTTTTCCGTGTGTGTGCGTGCAAGTGTCTCTCCCTCTAATCCTCCTGATGGTCCATTCAAATTAAAATGAACCTCCATCACATTAATAGGAACACAAGAGAACAATGGCCGTCTTTCTCCAGTCAGCGGGAAGAGGAGAGGATTATCTGCACTATCGTCAGAACCATTACCATTAAGCCAAGCAACTACTCTATCCTTTCTTTCTAAATGAAAAGAGAGAATGGTGGTATTCAAGGGAGAGTTTCCTATCTGCCTCCAGAGGTTCTGCAGTCTCCAGACTCAGTTTTACTGGCAGCCAAGGTTGACTGAGTACCTAATTATAGCTCTATCTGACCCGGAGATCAAATCTGATTAGTCGGATTAGTCAATTATCATAATTATCATACTGTTTCACATATATGATCGTTGTCATTGTCCTCATCGTTGTCATCACTTTCATCACCACCATCCTTATCGCCATGTTCAACGTCATTATCAAACATTATCCCCATCCTCATCGTCATGTTTGTCATCCTTATCAACACCACACACCTCCTCGTAATTTTCATCATGATTATCATCATGATCACCCTCCTCGTCATCATTTCCATCATTATCATCATCATCATCATCATCATCATCATCATCATCATCATTTCAATCATAAACACCCTCCTCCTCATCATCATCATCATCATAAACTTCCATAATGGCTGCCCCTACAACCTTTTCATATCACACCACCACAGTAACAACTCCATCAACATGTGAATAATCACCAGCCTAATTGTTCCTGATAATGTACGAGGTGATAATGAAGACTAAACTTTACTGTTAAATGTGCTCACGCTTCTCCCACAGGCCCAGTTGTTGTGGTCACACTCCCACACGTATGAGGAGCAGCATCTGCCAGGCTGCCCTCCACATTATCATCCACATTGTCATCCACATTGTCCTCCGCATTATCACCCGCATTATCATCCACATTATCAGACAACCTATGCTGAGTAAAAAAAAAGGCGAAGGAGGGCGTCACCATCATGTGAGATTTGTACATGAACATTTCAGAACACTGAGTGTGTGTGTGTGTATCTTTCCAAAGGGACAGAGCATGTGTGTGTCCTTTAAGCTTGGCACAGCTTGTAGCCCTGGGTACAGTCCACCCTTCAACCTTCAGCAGCTACCTTAGAAGGGATCCTCCTGGGTGGAACAGAAACGGGGGGGGGGGGGGGGGGGGGGGGGTTCCCACTTCATGCCAAAGCCATTGTGGCCGTAGCCAAAAGCTCTGTGCTGGGGAAACGATTCAACGAATCAATCTTAATATATACTCAAGCCTTATCGGAGCAACCAAATACACTCTGGGCTTTCTAAGGCAATGGATGGATAACTGGAACAGGACAATATTGCAACACAAACATATCCAGACTAGTTCAAGCTGTTCAAATACAAAAGTGGAAATGGAATTAGGAAGATAGGGGGGGAAGGGGGAAATGAATAGTATGAGAATGACTAAAGTATAACCGTGGAAACAGCTTGAAAGATGCATACAGAGTGTGCCGTACATAAGGGACACCGGAATGCAGAAAGCTCATTGGCTGGATCAGATAGAAGTGACATCTGACGAAGCTAATGCAGGCAGAGATTTTCTCTTTTTTTTTAAACACCTTTTAAAGGATTTGCCAGATAAGCCCAGGCTGTGAGCAAGACGGCCCTAAAGGACGCTGGAATCGATGGATGAGAGCGGATTTACTGTCGGGAACGAAGTGGGAAAACTATTATTTAATGCTGTGTATGAGAGGAATAATGAAGCTGGGAAGAACCTCATATGCCAGCAGTGGCTCTCTTCATTATCAATGGCCTAATCTCCCATAACACCACTTCAGCAGACGCACTCTGATCTAATGTCCATTTAACACCTCCAGAATTACCACACTCGTATGCATTTATGTATGACTGAGAATAGAGGACGAGGTAAAGAAGTCTCTTTGCCAGGGTGAAAAAATGATGACTTTATCACACAATGATCACCATAACAAACACTGTTAATACTTGTCTTGTCATTATGGAGCTACTGGCAGGCACATAAAACGTTAAAACGACCCGATTTAATCGCACTCGTGAAGAGCATGATTCAACGGTGCAATACCATCGCAACATCCACGAGACAAGGACGACTACGTGTTCGTTTGAGGCAGTTTGTGGAGAACTGAGCAGGTAGCCACCCTCAACACCAGCATCAGGAGGAGGCGTTCGCTCCCTTAAAGCCCTTAAAGCTGAACCAGGGCGAAATTAAAGCTTTTAAAGGCTACTCCACACTCTGACCTCGAGAGAGTACCCCCCCGCCCCCCTCCCCCCCCCCCCCCCCCCCACCACCACCACCCACCGACCTCCACCCCCCTGAGGGGAGCCACTGATGTGAACCATCTTGTTAATGGAAATAAATGCTGTTACTGGGCCCCGCGGCAATAAGACTTGCCTATTGCTCGCTAAAGTCCTTCATTAACTTTATCTAAAATAGGCCCCCTTCTCTGATAGTAGGACACGAGGAATGAGGAAGTTGCTTCATCCAATTTCCTGGTATTATTCCAAATGAAACAGCGTATCGCTGTTAACTTTGCCCTGTCAGCGTAGTGGAGTACGTACGCCATGATGATGTGTGTGCATGATGTGTGAGGGCTTCGCTATGAAAAGATGAATTAGGGAAATTAACTTTTTCAGTATGCACCAATTCAGGGCGTTTGGCTTTCAGATATTTGGTGAGATCAGCATAATATTTGTTGGAGCTTATGAGTTATGTATATACATAAGACTGCTTATTCATCACATTTTCAAATGGATTCAAGTGGATGCATTTCACCTTGTTTCAGTAGTCTTTAGTGTTAACAATGACAGTGACTCCAACTGAAGAGAAACAGAAAACGATACTGTCTGCCATCACATGATCTGGACACTCTCCATATCATGACTCAGAATATGACACAGTTAGCCCTAATTAGCATCACAAACTGTCAAAATGTTTTGCCACCACAATGCATGAGGTGTTATTCTGTGACTATGGAGGGATTTCAAGCCAGTCACAATATCTCCAGTGATGTGTCGGCTCCAGACAAACAACAGGGAGTTAAACTGTGATGTAGATGTGTCAGTTCAGTATGTTAACATTTCTAAAGCATGCTAAACATCACAGGAGCCTTTCATGGCAGCACGCATTCTTTACACACTCCTGTGTTCCTGTATAATCAACACTAGCGCTTCACAGCTCCAGACATCACACCTCACCACAAGCTAGTTTTGCACATTATTTTGATATCAGCCCACTGAGGAAAATATCCTCCATTTCTTATCCAAAGCGACTTACAGCAAGTACAGAGACATGTTGAGACTGTCAGGGTTCAAACCAGGAACCTTTTGATTACTAACCTGACACCCTAACCCGACTATGCTACATGACTCTGTAGAGCCTTATGAAGGCTCAGAAGCAGAGCCATGTGGACCACAGACCTCCCATAGACCACATCCCTCCCATAGACCACATCCCTCCCCCAGACCACATCCCTCCCCCAGACCACATCCCTCCCATAGACCACATCCCTGCCCCAGACCACATCCCTCCCCCAGACCACATCCCTCCCCCAGACCACATCCCTCCCATAGACCACATCCCTCCCCCAGACCACATCCCTCCCATAGACCACATCCCTCTCCCAGACCACATCCCTCCCCCAGACCACATCCCTCTCCCAGACCACATCCCTCCCCCAGATATCTGCAGCTGAGTTCCATCTCCATCCTGTTGGTTTTGATATTTCTGATTTATTTTCTTCATAACTCTAGTGAGCCGACTACCTCGACATCTCAGCTGTGTTATTGAGACATTTCAGCATGAAATGTGTTTTTCCTCACTAAACTTTGAGCAAAAAATTCAACCACAGACCAACAATGAGCCAGGAGGGACTATTAGGAGATAATTACTAATTATGCTAATTTGTCTAAGTTGTGCTATTTCTTTCCTTGGTCATTTTATCTGTGGTTCTCAAGAGAAAACAGTTACCATTCAATTTGAATAACCTTTTCTTCTCCGGCTAAATGTTCTCTGTAGGGCGGTGTGTCCTGAACCAAGGTAAACTCCAGCATAACCTTAATCAGGATGTGTCTGTGATTTCTAAAAGGCATGCACCAACTAAAACATTGTTGTTGCCGGCAGCAACGACCTTCATTAACCTCATAAATGCCAGCGGTGTATTCGTCACAGTTCTTAATACGGTTATCAACACAAACAAATACAACACAATTTGGTGGCCAAAAATAGTAACGTTTACATCACTCTGATCCATCACAAAGCCCCCCCCACCACCCCTCCCCAAAAAATACTGTCACTGACATTGAAATGTCCCACAGATTCATAATTGTACTGATACAGGTCAAAGAAACTATTTATTTACAGAGGGACGACCTCCTTTGGATACATTATAAAACGTGTGACAGAAAACATTTATAACCTGTACATTCCACACCTGCTTTGAGTAGCATTATAGTAATTATACAAGACACTCCTGTTTACAAGCTGTGATAGGTGCCCTCATGTGTTTATTATGAAGGTGTATTTCTGAACACTGTATCACATTTCTCCATTGTGAGACCAATAAAGGATTATCTTATCCTACAACTGTAGCACTGTTATTATCCTCAACCAAAGGATCGCCAACCTTTGAATTGTCTAACAACACAGATTTACACTGATCAAAAGGATATCAAGCAACCCCCTCATTATTCATTCAGGGAGTCAGGTGGCTCAGCAATAAGGGAGTCGGGCTAGTAACATTCTTGGTTCAAATCCCAGCTGTGCCAATATGACCTTGTGTCCTTGGGCAAGGCACTTCATCCTACTTGCCTCAGGGTGCTGTGCCCTGCTGTGCTGTGCTGTGCCCTGCTGTGCTGTGGTCCCAAATCCCTGTTCTTCTCCAATCAATGTTAAGATGGTTTCAGCTGTGCACACACATTGGCCTGATGTTCACACTCTGCTGAACACTAACCAACTCTGCCTCCTCACAGGTTCAAATCCCCCCCTCGTCCCACCTCAGGCTGACTGCCCCCTGCTTAATACTGCCGTCTACATCAACAGCACCGTTAATATGCAGCCCAAAAGGAAGGCAGTGTTTATTTAGCAGCCACGTCAGCATGGACAGCTCCTCAGCCGAGCGTCACGTCTGTCTGGCTAATGACTGTGTGATGGCCCCTCGGTGTAGCGCGACGAGGCTGAGCAGAAAGCCAGTGACCCAGTCAGCTGCCCCCCGACCACGACACCCCTGCATCCCCCTGGCCACCTCCTCATGCCCAGCCCGACCTCCACGAACACACCCTCGCGGGGGGGGAGAGAGAACACAAACAGTAATTGCTACATAAATTATGTGACACTTGGTGTCAGTTGCTTCTGAATTCCCGACAGCTCTCGGATGTGATGATGTGCTGTAAGATTTGACCTGGAGGGTGTTGACAGTTAGAGAGAAAACACCCTCCACAACGTTCAGGGGAAATGCTGAGAAATATAGAGAGGTTTCTTCATATCACTAATATCGGTGTGGAATCAGAAAGGTACGTCAGGCTAGTACGGAGTAGTTAAAGGTATTAACACTGTAGTACAACTTGGCAAAGACAAAATCCTGATGTTATCTACAGATTGGGAGCTGTTCCGTCTAGATGTATGATTTTTTTTTTTAAATAAACCGGGCCACATCACTACCAAAAGAAGGGCAAATTGCCTTTGTTTTCTGTGTGAAAGAGACGACACAGGGATCCAGTGGGTCTGCATCCACAGTCACTGCAATGTGAATAATTAAAGGGAAGAAAAATACATAGTATGTCTAAGAAACTGCTATAACACACTAATGATAGAGCACATGCTTGTGGATTTCAATAGAACAGAGGCTGAAAACGTGAAAATTAAACGTGGAAATGAATAACATACTTATGTTGACAATGTGTGCTTCAGTCAGGTGCACAACAAATGAAACCCAAATAGAAACCTACCCTTGCGCCGACATGAACGCCCGATCGCACCAATCAGATCAAATCATGATAAATGTTTTGCAGTACTGTTGGAATATATGTCAAAATGATTTTCAAATTCAACACGGCACAGTATATTACAGTTCCTGGAATGTTGCAGTTAGGTAAAATGAGATAAATGATGAATAAATGAATATTCTATAATAGTGATCGCCCCACTTTTTAGATCCTGCTGATATTAATGTGCATGTGGGTTTGGTTCAAGAAGTCCTCTCTGACACCATGTGCTCATAAACCAAGAAAAGAACAATAAATCAACAGAAAAAAAAGTAATCAAATCAAGAGTGACAATCTGCTTACACTCTGTGAATACACACATTGGGTTACATACACAACCCATCTCTAAATAATCTCGAGAATTTACCAGGGATTAATTCCCAAATGCCATGTCCACATAATCCCAGAATGGGTCCTCTTCTGCCAAAAGAACTATAATCATAATTGTCCAGGCTCTCAAGATGATGAGTGTGTTATTCTAATAGACACACAGAGAATTACAATCTCATCTCCATTATCTGAACTAGGATTTAAAAAATGCACAATCTGCTGACATATCTGGCTTCATGTAATTAACAATGGTTACACCACCCTTGGGTAAAAAGCTATTGTTTTTGTGGAAGAAAAAAAATCAAATCAAACGGCACTTCAATTTTCAAAGCTTAAGGATTTTGGTGAAATTTGCTGACCACAATTATGGATACAATAGCAAATGTCAGATGTCAGAAAATCAAATATACATTTCTCTCCCTTGCCCCCACCAGTCTCTCCTCTGTAATGTTGCAGCAGAGCGGGAAATCATTGAGGACTGTTATAGAGGCCGTCATATAGTGTTCACTGGTTCTGCAAGATAGTTCATTTGCAATCGGCCCTTGCCCCTAATGTCCCATGCTATCAAACTGAATCAGCAGCGCTGATAAATTAGCCATTTAGAAACACACTGTGAGGGAATGTCTACTAATATGCACGCCTTGTGTGTTACTCATATGCAAAGCTTAATGTTGTGGAACCAACTCTGTCATTTCCATTATGTAAATACATTTACCTTGGCACTATATTTTATCTATAGTCTTCCTTGTCTCAATTACGTTTTTTACTACTGGGCTATTAGAAATCAGATGTTATGGGGCTGTGTTCTCTACACTTTGATAAGTAAACTGCTTGTGAAACCTTGCTAAGTGTTCTGTTGCAGTTAAGACTTGAAACATTGGCTGTTCACCCGTAATCACTGAATACAACACAACACAGGCACACACAATATGTAACCTCCTTCAAAAGCACATCAACAGTGACTAATGCTCATTGCATCGCACAATAGCTGCTAACAGCCCCCTCCTCTTTTAGCCAAATAAGAAGGAGAACATTATATGTATGACCAAGAATAATTTAACAAGATATTTTTTAACTAAATTAATTTATTTTATACTTCATCTGATAAGGGACAGACATACGAGGCATGTTTTTTTCAGGTTTGTAACACTTAAAATTTGTATTTAATGTATTTAACCACCTTGTGAGTTTACCTATAGGTATGTTAGTCTGGATTATCCTGAGGAAAGTGAATATTATATCAGTGGTCTGGTCTGACAGGCCTACTTCAATCTAACGGTACTAATTCAAGGGTTAATGTTTACGTTTTGTTCTGTATTTTTTCGAAAATAACCTTAACCTTTTACTCTTTACCCTTTTACTTACCACTCAACAATCCTAACACACGTATATAAACACTGCACATTGGGTGACATTTTTTTTTTTAAATCAACCTGTTAAATATTGGATCAAAATATCGGAAGATTACAAACAGAAAGAAAGTGACTAGCAGTGTGTGTGTGTGTGTGTGTGGGGGGGGGGGATATAGACCTGATCAATGAAAATGTGTTTATCAGCGCGTCCAGACAGGGGTCCTGCCGCTCTGCCTGTCCCTGTCAGAGGGAGCGATAAGGAGCGAGCCGGTCTGATGACACTGGCCAGTCAGAGGTTGTGTGGATGCTGAACCTAGAGCCGATGACACGGTCATTATTTTGCCTCTGAGTAAATCCATCGTCTCCTATACCCTAACCCTTCATATGTTACCATGCCAGATGTGAGATGGTTATTTCATATGCTCCTTAACAACCATATACATTAGTAGAAACGTTTAATGAATTCTACTTTAAGACTAGTGGATTTTTTCTCTCTGTCCTTACCATGAACTCCTCTTTGTAGTGGGTAGTGGACTCGGATAAGTGATACTAACCTGTGGTAAAGACTACAAATGCAAGCAGATTGTGTGCTGAGATTAAGTGAGTGTCACTGACTTAACTATTTACTAATATACAGGTATGTTGAAATGCATGTGAACAAATACCATAAACAGTGCGACTTTTGATGTACATTAAGGAATAGAAAAGATATATTCACATGCAGTGTTCAGTGAATAGACTGCAGGTGTTTAAAAGGCTTTAACAGTTCCACTTGATGCAGTCTCCTAATGTTAAGGGTTAGGAAGTGCTTATCCAGTTGGCCTGAACTCTCAGCCTTGTGTGTCTACTTAGTGAAATCATGACATTAACAGTAAGCCAACTTAAAGTCCTAACTGTAGGTTATGTTTCATAAATGTGAAATACTTTGGAGACACTTTTACAGCACTGTAAAATACCAATACAAATGTACACGTTGAGCACCGGTTAAGGAATATTACCTTCCTATATTAAATTAACGTGCACCTGAAACTGAGACTTTCAGAGAAATATAATTGCATAGAATATTTATTAGCTACATGATTTGACTGACATTCCGTTTATATGCACAGATGTCCATGCATACAATGAATGAAGCAAACTTGAACTTTACTGGCAGAAGGTGACAACAGAACCAGGCTAATGCGCTTCTTTAGGTCTATACGTGGCATGAAGACAAATACCAACGCTTTGTATTTCATTAGGTTCATCTTACATTAAACGCCACCATCTGAATGTTTTGGGGTGTTTCAGGTTAAATGCAGCTCGAGACGTCAGCGCGCGCTCCGATACTGCTCCAAGGTGCACGCTACCTTTTGTTCTCCAAATCATTTCTTTAAAAAAAAAAAAATATATATATATATATATACAATATATATATATATATATTGATAACAAAAAAAATAAAAAAAATAAAAGTTTACCTTTTCTCTTCGATCTTCTCCTCCGTCGTCTTTTAAACTTGCATTTGACTTGACTGCTGGGAGTTCCGGAAGCTCGGCTGCTGTTTGCCAGTACTGAAGCCATGGCTCGTCTGACGGTTGGAGAAACTTGGATTTCGGTTTGTTCAAAACAAACGGTTTGTTTGTTATCAGCTCGTGATAGAAAACAGGAAAACAGTCCTCGGTGACGGTCTGGATATTTCTGACTTTCTTTATTCCCTTCCGAACTCTTACCGGGGAAGTGTGTGTATCGCTGCTAAACCTCTGTCTGTCCAATTACCGGTGAAACTCCTGCGAGTCCTCTGCCAGAGAGAGCGCGTGTTCAGCATGAAGGCTCGCGCTGACACCAGCCTGCGTCGCGCGGAGCGTCTAAAAGAATCAGGCTCGCGCTGCGATCATTTGGGCACGCAGCGAGTTTGAGTCCAATCCTGCAGGAAGCCTCTCTATTTGCTGTCGCCAATTTTAATTAGATCCAACCACCGCTGTCTTCTGGCTGTGACATCAGCAGTAGCCCCACCTGCACCCCATCACACCCGCTCTGCCCACCCCACACCGGGCAGAAGAGCAGAGGAGATCCTGGGTGTTCCCACAGGAGGCACAAATAGGAAGTTAAATGCGTCTCTGCTAGTGTGAAAGAGATGTCTTTTACTTGGTGTCATATCTGTCTCTCTACTCCCCGCCAAAGTCTGTGTGCATCTTGTGCCAGAGATTATTATGACTTCTGAAAGAGGATTATTATGATTAGGATTTTCAAGAATGTCTTTATATGTGTTTGTTGTTTCTCTATTTCTCTCTGTCACTCACACTTACACTCTTCCACCTCAGAGTTGGTTACCATTAGTTAAATTACAAGTTACCATTGTATAACCCAAGATGACATTAAAAGGAAAGTAGAATGTTAAACATATAACTAATATCAATATCAGTGATTCTGTAATATAATGGCCTTACAGTGCTGTGATAGTCAACCCACCTGTAACATACACTGTTGACGTGTGACACTGTCTCCTTACTGTAAACTTCATGTATAACATGCATGATGCATGATAGGTAAATCAATGTAAAGCCGTACAGACACAGAGATGTCAATGGCTTTTGTTTTGTTCCTAGTTTTATTGGTCTGGGGGCAGACTTGGTGACCTTCAGGAGGTAAAGGATTTATGGCAGGCTGCTGCGCCAGGGAAAGTTTGAAGAATGTGACATTTAGGCTTTCTTTCTTTTTTTGTTGGACCACAGTGTCGACTCTTTCAAAAAGCATTTCTGGCTTTTCCTAGCTTGCGGTTATGTTGAATTCCCCAGTCCTGTGTGCAAGGTCAGGTGTGTGTTGGATGTTCTCTTACGCCAGATGGATTCACAAACATACATAAAACATTGCTTTTAAACTCCAACACAATGAACTGGCCTTGATTTTCAGCATTTTTTTCCTCCTTAAGATAAAAGATAAATATAAAATAAGTAATTATCAATTGCATTTAAAGTTAAATTTAGCTAAACTACCACAAATAATTTAAATCAGACTTCTGTCAGAAAACGATGTTTGCAAACGACCATGAAATGTAAACTTACCATTATTAAGGTGTATCAGTAGGGATACATTTTCCTGCTAAATGAAAATAAAACCGATAGAGAAACACAAGTGGCAACATCAGGTTTAACCTTCCAACTGAAATTCATTTTCCTTATGACATTAAAAAAAGCCATACTGTTGCGGAAACATGACACGTTTGCTGATGTCAGACAGAAAAGTCACTTTGAGGTTGTGTTTTGCGGTGGAACCGTTCTGAGGTTGCCTGAGGGCTCGGAGCACAGGGGTCGGTTCCCGGGAACACAGTTTGCCCCGAGGACACCCACAAATATCCATGTAAATTGCAGTTTAAGAGAAATCAATACAAGTGACAAGTTTCCAATGCCACTATCTGGGGAGGTAATGGACGTGTGTGTGTGTGTGTGTGAGGGGGTGGGGGGGTACTTTTAATAGATAAGAGAAAACAGGGATATTTGCAGTGGTGGGGTTGCATGTATACATACACAAGGCAGTGAAAGCAGGATGTGGGACCTAGTGTCACCAGGTCAAAGGTCAGCTGTACAAAGCCCATACTAGGTATTATAGTCAAGCACATTCACCTGCATGTCTCACCTGTATATTCCATATTTCAGCATGAGAAGATTTGTTGCTCGCTCTTGTATATTTGCGATGTAAGTACAGTGCAACCTGAAGCCTCCATTCTGAACTCGACACAACAGCACAACCTGTCTATGAATAAACATTCGATACATTGAAAAACAAGCGTGTTTAAAGGATACAGTAAGACAACATTGTTAACAATATCCTCACATTATAAAATCTGCATCTGTAACATCCTGATTTACTGGAAACCCACAGGTGGTGAGACCAGGTAGAGCGGTCAGGTCAGCGACGGAGCCCCCCCCCCCCCCCTCCCCCGGAGCCCCCCTACCCCCTCCTGGGTGTGGGTATTGACTGGGAGCTTTGTGGGAAGGATTAGGCCGCTGTGGTCTTATCGGGGCCCGGACCCCTCACACACGGTTCCTCAGGACCCTCAGATCTGCCTTCATCTCCTCTCCACAGACGATTCACTCCTCAGTCCTTAATCCAGCAGTGCTCAGCCTCCTATTCCCTCTCTCCACACACACACACACACACACACACACGCACACACACACACACACTCAAGCACACACATGCACACATACACTCAAACACACGCACACACAGACACACTCAAGAACACACACACACAGGCACACAGATGCACACACACATTCAAGCACACACGTACACACACACACTCAGGCACACACAAACACGTATTATCATTACACGAGAACACACGTGTGACCACACACACACCGGATACACACATGTAGGGACATGCTCGCACGAGCATCTACATGACTGAGCACACACACTCGCTCACAAACACATAAACAAAAACACAACTATCACATCACAGTCAGGAACATGCACTGTCACGTGTGTACACTCTGCAGGCTAATGTTCCTCATCCTTCTCAAACATGTGACCACAGCTTGCTGTGCAGTTCTCTCGTCCAGGTGGACAAGAAAGGTGCAGGAAAAATACATACCAGTCGGAAAACAAAGATGGCCATTCTCTGCCCTGCTCAAATACCTTTTACTTCTTCTAACTACGCAAAAGGTGTCAAGGATACGCTGGCGAAAACCTCGTTCTGCCTTATACCTAACGGCATATGCAGGAGCAACCGCACAACAATAACAACTCTTGTTTTCACCCCAAGTCACCGCGAGTCATTCGTTAAGTCAAATCTAACAGTCTAAGTGAAGATGCAATTAGGTTCCTGTGGATGACGTTTGATGTTTTACTTCCTCTTCCTGGCTCTCATCCTCATTAATCATATTAAGTCTGAGGGGGGAATAAAATGTGTGGCATGCTTCTATCCTGGGTGACCCTCCCGTTTGGAAAGAACAGATAAAGACGTCACTGACACTCCACGAATGGCCTTTTCTTAGGGGTCCATGCAGGAGAATGGGAATATAATTATTCATATGAGCCAGAGGAGACCTGTCACTCTGGAGTCGGTGAGGTTTAAGGGCGCCGTGAAACGGGTGATTCCAGGAGGATTGTTGGTTTCTCTGAGTTAAACAAAAGCGAGTCTGGAATGGAATGACACAACCTCTGGCTCTGCTTTTACAGGCAAACCATTAATGATCCGGCAAACAGAACAAAGGCTGTTTTTTGGGGGGGGGAGGTGTTAAGGAAGGAAGTTTAAAAGAGTGCAATTATTGCGTGTGTACTTGTATTCAATAGATGTTGATTGCCATACCTGTGAGAGACAGAGTGAGAGATAGAGTGAGACAGAATGAGGGAGAGAAATAGAGAGAGAGAGAGAGAGAGAGAGAGAGACTCAGATCAGTACCCAGGGTAAGCATGCTTGCTCTGCCGGTTTAAATCAGGCCAAACCTTCCAGTGGCTGCAGGTTGAAATGTCCGACTGCATTTGGTCTTTGATTCCCCTACCTGGTTTTGTCAGGTACAGTGGCAGGGAACTCAAGCAGAACATTCCCCCTTACATTAGCACAACTGACAAAGAAGAAGGAACACAAGAAGAACCAGTGGGTGAGTGTACAGGTAGGAACATCACGCAGTATGTCTAACCTTCGAAAAAGCACTGACGTGCTGATTGTATCTTAAATAACCAGATTTAAGATTAGACCTCTTTGTAAGACTGTTAATTGGACTGCTGTCATCATCCCTATCAGATAGCAGAAAGCCCCTCGCTAGCATCCATGACTGTTTCTCTGTTCTGTCGTCCTACAGTCTGTCCTACATAATCTACAGTCTATCCTACAGTCTCTACAATATCTACAGTCTCTACAGTCTGTTCTACAGTCTCTACAGTCTGTTCTACAGAATCTACAGTCTGTTCTACAGTCTGTCCTGCAGTCTCTACAGTCTGTTCTACAGTCTCTACAGTCTTTTCTACAGTCTCTACAGTTCCTCTACACATCTGATGTAATCTCCTGGACCTGTGATTTACACAATCCATTATTAACTCTGCTGGTTTTAATCTGACAACAAACAGGTGACAAGGACAGGAGTGGAGGGCATATGGATGGAAGCCAACACACCAGCCCCTTCTTCAAACATTCTATTTAACCAGACAGCAAAACCCCGTTCGAAACGGCCGGATGCCTTGTAGACAAAACAGGATTTAATTGAAAAGGGGAAAGTGTGTGTATGTGAGTGTGTGTGTGTGTGTGGTGAAGACAGTGACAGCAATAACATAAAAAAACAAAACATGCTGTAACATTTTAATTGAATTCATGAGAGGACCACAACAATTTTAGCATCAGTTATGTAATACAGATAGGTAGTTGCCAGAAGCCTTTTTGTGTATTTTAGTGCTAAATATTTCATTATCTGCAGTAATACATTTCAGAGGATTCTCGTTTACTGATTTTTTTGGGGTACACACAAACATAAACATACAGTACACCCACAAAAACATAGGCTACAGTACACACACACACGAACACACACACACGAACACACACGCTGTTTGGGAAATTAGTAAACAGAGCCTCATCATTCTCCAAAGCTCCTAAAAGGCCTTGAAGTTTCACTGTATCATATTTTGAAGACAGAGATTAATTGCCTCTTTAACAGGCCGACAGTAATCCTTGAAACTGTTTCCTGTGAGTGTGACAGCATCTCAGCCTGCCTCGCTAAAACAGCCTGGAGAAGAGGCAGGACACAGGAACTGCCTCTAAAACAGCCTGGAGAAGAGGCAGGACACAGGAACTGCCTCGGAGAAGAGGCAGGACATAGGAACTGCCTCGGAGAAGAGGCAGGACATAGGAACTGCCTCGGAGAAGAGGCAGGACACAGGAACTGCCTCGCTAAAACAGCCTGGAGAAGAGGCAGGACACAGGAACTGCCTCACATCACTGAGATCCTGCTTAGCAGAGCTCCAACAGCATAGCTGCAGGAAAAGTCTACATCCTGGAATTTAAAACACACACACAGACACACACAGACACACACAAAACACATCTGCCACAGACTAGCGTGGTAATATTGCAATATTGTTTTGGTTATTTTTGTTCTTGTTCTAAGCTTGGTGATCAGACCATATGGAGTTCTTAGTTTGTAAATCCCAGAGAATCCAGTCAGGATTACATGTTGAAAATGAGGGCTGTTCATGAGGAGGCTGAGGTACTGGAACAGTGTGGGTTTTTTGAACCCCTCTCTGTCACATACTGCAGGTCGTATACCATATGCTGCCAGAGGCTCCTGTAAAGTCAACCACATCCAGCTTTTCATAATTCCAGCAGATGGTTCCAGGTTTTTGTTAATTAATATTTTCTTTTTTACATTATTATTATGAAAATCCAAACTATGACACATGATGATTTCCGTACAAAGGTACAAAGGAAATGTCAATGTTTTTGAAACCGTAAGAAAAAAAAACACATTTATTTTGGTTTCAAAATGCTGCAAAAGGAAATTACATTGTTTTGACACCGTAGAAAATAATAGTTTTTTAGCCTCCAAAAAATTCCAAAACCCAGAGAGACTTCATCCTTGACCACATGAAACCTGGCAAGTCGATGAGTGACGACGCAAGCTTTCACACTGACCACAGGACAGATTTCCACTGAGACAGAACAGTTCAACCACCAGGTCTCAAACCTCAGAACCTGATTCTGTGACCCTGTTAGCAGGTTCCAGGTCTGCATTGACACTGATTGTAATATCCCATCAAGCAGCTCCAGCCTTCAGTCCTGCATCACACCAACGGAACGTAATCAATCTGTAATCCAATCAGAGGTTGCCCTGGCGATGACAGACAAAGAGCTCCCAGTGGGATTTTGATGAGGGCAGGGGTAAAGGAGTTCCCAGGGGGGCGAGGGGCAACGGCAAGGTGCCTATTTGGAATGACTGGCAGTTGGCCAGTCTGAGGGTCTCTTTCTTCATCAAATCTTTTCACTGTACCTCTTTCTAAGACTTTTGCCTTCTTGTAAAAATATGTTGGCATAATCATGTAGTTGGCAGAGTAACCGTGATACAGATAGTAAATCTGTTCTCCTTAAATGAACACTCACAGCAAACATCCTAAATATTGTGCCCTACAAAAAAAAAAAAACAGTTTACAAAATATAGATTGAATTATGGTTTGATCAATATATGATCCTCGTTTGTTGACAAAACGCTATCAAGTTATTCACATTTGTGTGTCTCTATACAGTATGAACCGTTTAAAAGCCTAAAGTACTTCTATTCAGCCTTCATGAGTCCTGGGACATGTGCTTGATCTGGCTGGGAAACCACAGCTTTTCCACAAAACTCTCTCAGTGGTACGAAGTGTGATTCATTAAAAATACATCATAGAGAATCGTGAAGAAAGCAGCACATGAATAAATATAATAGAATCTATTTCATCCTCCATCATTTCCTGATTTGTTTGCTTCATCGAATGACATTTGAGAACAGGAAATTTTAACAGCTAATTATCTTCAGCGATAACTACATTTACTAATTTTATCACACTAACAATACACTCAAAAGTGTCATGGCAACCTCAAACTCTGCTCTCGTTTTCTCAATTCAACAACGAAAGTGATACATGTGGGTAGAGTCAATGTATACAGGTAAGTAGAACATCAGTTGCATAGAAACTTTAGTGTATAACACTTAATGTTAGTCTTATATATATTTAAATAAACGTCTTTGAAACAGGTTTTGTGTGAATAAAAATAAAGTTTCTTCAAGTGAACAGCAGATGGTAGTAGTAAACATTTTTACATGAGCTTAAACCAGGGCAAGCTCCTGCTGATGCTTTGACAGGTCTGAAGTCTGGTATATTTGTTGTCCTGCATGTTGCATGGAGATTTTTTCATGTTTTCTTAGTCATGTAATAGGACAGAATTTATGTCAAAATGTTTCCCCCTTTTACACATTAAAATACTTTACAGTTAGACTGCCATGACACAACAAACACACAAGTACACAAGGAAGTTGGGGATGTAGTGCACAGTGTGCATGCATTTAGATGTTTGTAATTCACAGTTGGAAATGCATTGTATACATTCTTAATGTGTAAGTGTGTGTAGATGTGAGTGACTAAGTGTATGAGTGTGTACGTGAATCATGTAAATCACGGGTATTCAAGTGTACAATAGTCTAATTTACATGTCTGAAATGAACATTTTGGAGGATGACAGCATCATGAGTTGTCTCAGAGTTTTGTCGGGGTTAAATCGTACGTGTAGCCTAAACACTGTTCAACCAAACTCAGGGCTGTGGACCGCAAATCCCTCACGCTAAGCTGAACATCCTCGTCTGTGAAGTCTCAGACTTTCATCTGGCAGGATACAGTTTCCGTCAGTGTCAGAGGGTTCAGCTTCTCCTCCATAAACTCAACACAAAGACATGCAGTCAAGACCAGATTTCAGCCCCACTGCAGTAGTAACCTCACCTCATGTACATCACGGCTAGCAAGCCTGTCGAGGTTGAAAATGTTGTTTTATGATGTCAGATGGTTGCAGGTGATATTAAATGGCTGAACTCCGGATGGAGACACTGCTGGTAAAATTGTGTGATTATAATAGGATCTGAGGTGAAGATCTGGTGTGAGTCTTCCTTCCACACCAGGCCTCCATCTCAGTATCTGATGCCCAGGCACAGGGTGTTAGAGCGGGTGCATGTGGACTCTGTCTGTAAGAGGATCAGGGGATATTGTCAATAGACATTACAGTCAAGGCACATCAATAACTACAAAGATATCTGGAAATTGAATTACGAATGTGGTTGTTGGTGTTGAGAGACAACGGTGGCATTTGTGCACAGCCCTCCAGCCTCACAAAGGTATTTAACAATAGAAATGGCGAATCGATGACTTTATTTACGGGCTTGAATATATTTACATTCTACAAAGTGACTGTTAATTAACTGAAGAATAAAGTCGTCGTTGAGATGGTAGAAGCAAGAAGCATTCATTACCTATCCTAGTATCAAGCTGTTCGTTCTTAATAGTTACAACGAAGTCGTTTCCCTCAAGTGATTGTCAGACTGTTATAAATGTTCTGTTTAAAGCAACACAGTACGATCTGTGAATTAGAAACTCAAGCCCAAAGCATCTTTGTGGCTCTCTTTGATTTGACAGTGCAAAGGGATTCCAAACTAACTGGGGAATTCTTTCCTTTCCCTCTTTAGTTAAAATTGATTTCTTCAAAGACTACAGTTGTTTTTTAATTAAAACATTGAACTGGCTAATTGTGAAAACGATTTATGTGGTGTTTTCCACCGTGTAAAGCAATATTCTGTTTGTCTTAGTGGTGTCTATTTTTAACCGAGAGAAGAACATACTCATCCATACGCACCCACACAGACACACACACACACACACACACACTAACAGTTTGTACTGTTAAATACGATAATCAAACAACTTTTCAAGAAGTTGTCCAGCTTCTTCCCAGTAAGCTGTGTAAACCTGTCAGGGTAGGATACTTAAACTTTGCACAAACCCTTTAAGCTTGGCTTCAAAGTGCTTGAAAGTACACATCAACAAACAGATTACATACCACATCTTAACTTTGAGGAGTGATTTGAACTTGGTTTGTACTGTATGTTTTTTTCTACATTTTGGGCCAGTGCTTTTCAATGACAAATGCTTTCAAGTTAAATTTCCAGAATTTAAACCATTCCAACCAGATTAATACATGGAATTATGCCGCCAAAAAATCATGAAAAACTTCAGTGTCCGTCTTTCTTGAAAGCTAAAGTTACCTTCAAATATTATACAACGAAGCTTGTTTATTCATCAATTCAGGCCTTAAATTATCCAGCGTTAAAGGACTGTCCACAATGTCCTTCAATCATTTTGCTGAGAAAAACGGTCTCATGCGACATCACATACTGCATTTTGGTAAAAGGTTCTTAAAAGCTAATTTGAAGCACTGCAGCAAACATGCCCAATAGGACAAATAAAGAACCGATTTTTCAGTCACTTCAGAAAAAAAAACCTCTTAAAGGTTTTCTCTAGCTGAAAATATCGGGGGGGTTTTAAGAAAAATGCTACAGGCCAACCACTGACAAGCTCAAGATGTTCTGCACATTATGATTAAGACGATATCAAGGTGTTTTGTACATTATCATTATCTTTCTCCTAACTTGTTGAAAGCAAGACATCCATTACCTATCCCAGCATCGAGCTGCTCTCTACTCTCACCATTTGAACAACAAAGTAGGCGCCCACAGGGGTCTAGCTGAACACCACAGAGCCATGTAGCAGTTCACGCCGTTAAATCTGGAGGGAAATTAATCCCACGTTTGTTAGCGCAGCACATTTAATTAATCACGCCTGTCTCCTCGAACGGCTAAACGGTCGGAGTTTAGAATAATGTCACAAAGTCAAGATTATTTATTTCTCCAAACATTTTAAGACTTCAATCAAGTGTCCCCCTCAGATGGTATCCACTGAGAGCAGATTTAGTCCTCTCCATGTGCGTTCATAAATCACAGCCCTCAGCTCTGCATCCTTCTGCTTGGCCATCTTTGAACCACACTCTCACACTCTCACCCTTACTGTCATGTAAGCACCGCAGGGTAATTAACAAGATTCCTGTAGAATGAGACAAGAAAACTGGGTAAAAAATAGAGAAATTAAGCCCATTTACATGATGAAAACTCTGCTCAAGAACTAAAGTGATAGAGGTAATGTTTACAGATGTTGTGTATTTAATGAATCAAGGATGGAGTTGGAGAAGTAGATTTGTCAACACGGAATGACAGATGGTAATGTAGGTTGTGAATCTATTTGCGCTTCTCTTTATATGCACTGCATGACGGTTTGGTGCTGTCAATAGTCTCCTCTGGAAACTCTAACAAGCCGTTTCCAACACAAAAGAACAAATTGAGACGTCTTCACAAACACATAGTCAATAGACAAGGCCGCAAATCTTCGTGCTGGGAAGAAATCATTCTACCTAAATCCTGTGGGATGTGGAGGGATTATGTTGAAGTGCTCACTTTCCTTTAATTAAAGCGCAGACGAGTTGAACAGAGAACTCAGAACTCTGCTCATTCTTAAAGGCTTTCAGTGTTCAAAATACTCGTTTGATCACAGTACTACATACTAATATTAACTTGACAATTATTTCACATCGTTCGCACACTTAAACCAATTTACAAAGCAAGTCAATACAATTAATTCAGAATTACACTTTGCACATTATAATTCTGTTTCCTGTCTGTATCTTGTATCCTGTCTGTGCAGAGACTTTCATGAGAAAATACTAACGTTCACGGATTGCAAAATCAAACAACAGTTGCTAAAACCGCTTCCGTTACTTGCTTATTTAGTCACTAGGGGCTTTGCAACGGATACAAACAACATCTGTCTCATAATCATCGTGTGTTATAGTCTATCAGTTGATCATTTCATTTTGTGGCATTACTTCGGCAGCATGTATTTGTCACAGTGTGCAGTTTTCAGGGATTTGTGAGAATGTTTCCTGACATTCCTTCCCTGTTTCCCTTGAGTGGTGTGTGTGTTCCTGCAGCAGCATGATCCGTGTCAGCCTATTAAAAGACATGCTCCTCTCCTCAGATCATTAGACAAGCTTTAATCCCTCTCTGTTTCCCTCTCAATAGAGTTTACACTTGGGATATGGTTAGAGCTAGCTGGCTCCGCACACTAGGCAACGTTCCTCTGTTCAATCTTCTTCAGCGCGAGAGAGAGAAGAAGAGATATGATGTTGGTTTTAAATCATCTGAGGTAAACAAAGATAGAGTGTGGTGTTGGTTGAGGGAGCTGTTTCTGAACATTGGCTGGAAGACGAAGAAACTCCATGATGGTAAACAAGTGATTGTTTGGATTTCCTATTTTCTTAATCAAACTATTTGGGAACATCTGAAAACGGATGATGCATATTCGCGGTAACCAAGCAACACATGAATGGATGAGACGCCCACATGTGTTTCCTTATAGACAGAAAGTTTTACACCTCGGGTTCACCTTAGCTCTAACTGTGCGAGTGTGGGAAGCCTATCCAGAATCAGAGGCCTGGGTACCACAGCAGGTCCACCTCATTAGATGCTTGTCCAGGTGAGCTGTGTCAGCTCTGCAGCCAGAAGATCAGGCCTTGTTCTTCAAAGAATCCCCAGTGTCTCCAGACACGGGCTGAGGCAGACAGTGGGATCCCTTCTAATGAGTCTCCCTTCGTCTGTCCTTCGTCAGTACAGGTGGGGTCCGCACCCACTAGTCAATCCACAGGGAAAACTCTTAGCAGGTGAGAAGTAAGGTCCCGAGGTAAATTGGTACCATACCTTTTGGAACATGTCTTCAAAGTCTACAACCTTCCGATATGTGAGAACCAAAGTATTTTATCATCATGGTTCATATTTCACGAATGTGCTGTTGGTTTCGTTAGTTACATCGTCTAATTATAAATATTTACCATCAAGTGTTTATCAGAGTAAAAAATAAATTTAAGTCTTTGTTTGGAACAAAGTTCTGAAGTTCAAAGTTCAGTTTTTGACCTAGAACAGAGGCCCCCTCCTCCTACACTCTACCAGCTGTGAAGTCACAGCATATTCTCCTCTCCCACATCGTATCCTAGAAACATAATCCAGAGTGTCACCATGCTCCAAATCTTCAGGTGTTCAGCCTCTTCTCTAGTGGTTTCACTGGGATATCACCCGACTGGACCGAAACCCTGAAATATTGGCTGTAAAAAAACAATTCCATTGTAAAGTGTTTAGTGTCGTTGACCTACAAATTTGGCCTGTGTTCCAAAGAGCTAAAGTAAGAGCAGAAATGGGATTTTTCGCTATTGTGGAGTTTTTGTTGTTGTCAGTAACATCCATCGTTTACTAGGATTCTGAAGGGTGTGGTGATGGAAAGGTGGGAGCTGAGCAGGGCTGACAGGAGGCTGTGAGAGAAGCCCTGTCTGCATTCTGCCACCTTTAACCCTGTCTGCTGATGGCAGCTTGTTTTCTGACTGCTCAGCATGAACAGAAATGTGGCACCATGGCAATGAGAGTGTTTATTTAGGGTTGTCGCTGATAACTACATCTAGGGAACAACTATTCACGGTATGTACTTTTTTTTTTTGTCAAAAAATGTATCAAATGAGTTTTTCAAAGTCTCTTTTGTATTTAAAAAGGGAGTGAATGGGAGCTCTGGAAAACAGGGCTGATCTGGAATCGTCATGACGACAGACTGATCCACAGACAAGGAGATGAAAGTTCCAGAGAGAAAGTTATTCCAGGATACCGTCTTTGAGTTAGGTGTGACTCCTGTAATGAGAGGCGAAAGACCTACAAAAACAGCTTCATGATCCACATAATATCCATCATTATCCCATTTACGGCCCTGGGTCCTCTTAGGCTGGAGCAAACACAGCGGAGGATCTGCCCCCTTGTTTCATGTCCGCTGATGCTGAGTAATTTACCCCCTCTGTGTTCTATCCCTCTTCATTGACTTTGATGTTGTGTCAAATATCTTTGTCTTCAAAGATGCTTTTGGAAATGGCTTGAGAGCCAAATTGCTCTGTGTACTCGTTTGTTCTTCCAGGAGAGATAAAAGGACACTCATGTGTTTGTGTGTATTTGTGTGCGTGTGTGTGTGTGTGTGTGTGTGTGTGTGTGTATTGCAAAATAATTGTGTTTGTGTTCAGCATGATAGGAGCGGCTACGTAGTAAACATACCTGTACCTGTTTACCAAGGTGTTCAGTCTCAACATACCCCAAACTCCTCTGGTTTTCAACATTGGATGCTTATAGAGTGCAAAGACTTCAAAATGTACCGTAACTAGCTGACAGTTTAGTTAAAAAAACTCTACAAAGCCCAACTATGACCCCACACTGAGATCAGTGTCATTAATTAAGCCTAAGCTTGTTACTGAAATGGTGTCTGATTAGTCACAGTATCTGTTCTGTCTACTGTTATTATTGTTATTGAATTATGAAGACACCACCGGCATCAGCTTTATGTATTTTCCCTTGTGGTGGTTTGGTTACTATAGTAACTGAACGGTACCAAAACAAACTTAAAGCAGCTCTGGTTTGAAATGCCAGGCGTTTCTCAATCAAAGCACTATTGACAAATCAGGGGAAAGTTAGACAAAGTCTTCTTTTTTTTACGTTCACTGTACAAACATTTTGTTTATTTTCACCAGACACCATATAGCATTCATTGAATTATTTAAATTGGGCCTTTGAGAGCAAGAGTTTCTGGTTGAGTGGGATGATAACAAAAAGCTACAAAGATGCTTTGGATAACGTGATTTATAGGGTATTACACAAAAATTACATACATTTTGATAATTTAAGTTATTTTCTCTAATAGATGTTTACCGCAGTCAATTTAACAGCACAAAGTAAGCCACAGCAAATTACATGGTCAAATAGCTGTAAAATGCCCAAAACACATTTGGTGAGTGAAAGAATATTTTTCCTCATAAACCCCCCCCCCCCACTAAACTGTGTGGCTCTTTTCAGAAATAACTATTTCATCCACGTCACCTCTTCGCTTGCATTATTACTGTGGCTATTACTAAGAATTCATTATTTATGTGAGTAGCTATCAGCAAAAAGGCAAGCAATTTACTTGTCAAAATACATTACTGTGTGTGACTTGAAATATGTGTGGGGAGCTCTGGGCTAGCTGAGAGGAGTGCAGTTTCAACCAGTTAAATTATGGATGGTGAGACGTATCATTTCAAATAGGGGCATTAGAGTAAGTCTGCATTTCATACCTTTGTTTTAAGGTTAATATGAACCTTTTCAATTAGATTCCCTCAACCGCATTTCAAAAGAAAAATGATTTCTCTTTTCATTTTGTGAAACGATGCGTCCTTCGACGGCTGCTTACACAGGCAGAGTGTGTCATTATGAGTGCAGCCTCAAACGCCACGATTCGCTCGAAGATTAACGTCCTGAAACTTTTGCATCTATCAAGTTTAATGCTAATCTCTACCTTCTTGTTCCATCAGCTTTTCTCTTCGAAAGACTTGCTCTTATTTTTGCTGAGGAGACTTTGATCCCTTGCAGACCCAGGTGATCTCCACCACACCTCCACGGATAAGCGCTTAGACTGGATTAGCTCGGATGGATGAGCAGTACCAGGCCTATCTGTACTTTCCTACCCACAACCCCCCAGGAGCGTGCAGCTCCAGCTGTGCTGTGTGACAACCCTGAGTCGACGGCACTGGTTCCACCCAAACCAAGAAACCCTCCCCTCCGTCTCGTAAGACTTAACGTGTCTCCGCCTGTCACCTCCTCCGCTCTGCTCCTCCTCTGTCTCCTCCTGTCGCCTCCTCTTCCTCCTCTTCTCCTCTTCCTCCCCTTGCTGTTCCTGCTCTCTCCAGAGATCCTCACTTTGGTGAATTAAGCCCTCTGTAATGTGATTCATGAGGTTCATCTAGCTTGTTCTGAGCTGGTTAGAAATAAAATGGTTCCTTAGAGATTGAGACGGAGGGAGGAAGGGGGATGGAGAGAGGAGTAGAGACAGAAAGATATAGAAAGAGGGAGTGAGTTTTAAAAACAAGGGTGTGCAATGTTTTTGTTACTGCTTTGTTTACATTTACATTTAGTCATTTTTAGCAGCTGCCCAAATGAGAGCTGTCATTTCAGTGTCTGTTGCCTGTATCCCTTCTTTCCCACACACACACACACACACACACACACACACACACACACACACACACACACACACACACACACACACACACACACACACAGCCCAGATGAGTATTAGCTGGTGCCACTTGGGAAAAGGCTGGATGATCTGCTGCTATGTAGCTCCCAGCAGATTTAACACAAACCAAAGAACCTTTCAAAGTTAAACAAATCAGCCTCAGGCTGCATGTCTTCCCTCGTTCAGTTTCCTGCTCACACGCTGCTGTAATGTTTAGTGACTGACTGAACAGTGAACCAGCACAGGCAGCTAGGAACACTTTCATTTGGACACAACCCAATATATATTTATTATTGACATAAATAGAGTAAGAAAGAATAATGGAGAGAGAGAGACACACAGAGAGAGAGAGGGACAGACAGAAAGGATAGCACCACATGACATTGACATGAAACGAAGACTTAATTGAATACATCTCCTATCTGTGACCTTTGAGAAGTCGGCATTAACACTTCAAAGTATCAAATGAGGAAGAAGAAAAAAAAAGCGCATCTTGAAAACCAACACTGAAATGTCACCATGTGCTTTTGCATGGCACCTGCCAAAAAAATGTGAAATAATCCCGCTTGCTGACGATTTGCAATTCTGGAAGGATTCTCCTTCTGGGTAATTTAATTAAGACTTGTGAGTGACTGCAGATGAGACATCATTCAAAGATCATGTTCATCAACAGATCCCATCTGTTGGGTTATTATCTCCAGAACACCTCACCAGGAGGTTTACAGGGTTTACAGAGGGTTACAAGGTAAGACTCAAGCAGTGGCATCAAAACACGAAGACCCGTCTAAGTTACTATTTCACAATACAAACTATTGAAATGGTTGCTCAAGCGGGAAAAAGATATTTGGCACAAAATATAATAAACGAAAGGTTTCTAAACATAAAAGACACGATTTACTGTGAGAGAAAGTTGAAGCTTAAATAGGTTAAAACACGCAGAAGAATGCTTATAGTTAGTTTATACATCTTGTATAAGAATATCTGCTTTAAAGTTAGCTGAATACTTTGTTGAGATGCATCATGGATGATCTGCAATCATATCATCAGGATCCTATCTCACAAATGAAAAGAAATCTTTGTCCAAGGCTCAGAAAGATGACTATGGATACCGATTAAGGACATTTTCCGCATCGATAATCTTTTCAGGAGTTTCATTTTTTCGGACCACATGATGACATAGTCTGATGCACAGAAAAGAAATACATCAATGCCAATTTCCTGATCAATGAGTTATTAATGTTGGAATACGTATTATGCCAAATAGGTATTGATGATTGTATTTTAAGAACCTCTAGCCTGACAGATAATAGTTATTGTTGTTCTAGATAACCTGTAATATTGGTCTGACTCCTCACTGCTATTATCTAAATTACATTTTTATTTTTACAGCCTGTGGTATTGATGTACTGTACTTAGGAAATGTTAGTCCCTTCTGAATAGCGGATAAAATATAGGCTGCGAATTTCAGCAAGGACATTTGGAAGCATCATGTAGGAAGTCTCTAAATATTCATTCAGAAGTTAGAAGCACAAATTCCAAATGTCAATTCCAAAGTGTTTTCCTACCAAGAGTGTGAACAGTTATCAGAGTTATCCTCACATGCCAGAACCAGGAGGTCCCATGAGGCGCTCCTGTGTATCAACAACAGGCAGGGAAAACCTACTGAATATTGACCGTGTAGTGGCACGCTGAGAGATGGATGGTAACGTGTGATGTAGTGCAGATCCATTCTGGCCTGCTGGGACCCACCTCATCATGGGAGATATTACTCCCTTGTGTGGAAGGGAGCCACATGAAGAGACGTATTTCACAAGCCAGAGGGAAGCGCAGAGAGACTGCTCGGTGTGATGTAAGTGACTGAATTTTTCAGACGCCGATATATTCAAGGCCTTGTTGAAGGTTGTCACATCTATCACCTATGTGAGCAAATCAGAATTGGACTGGTCACAGCCCAGGGTGTCCTGAGGAACAATGGAACGGACAGGCTTGGAATGAGCTGGAAGCTGGCTGGCAAAACAGTGAGGAATTTGTCTTTCCATGATGATATACAAACAACAAATAATTTTGAGTCTTTTCTATTGTAGAAACCAAAAATAGCTATGCAGTCACTCTGGCACCCCACCTACAAGATACTGTCAGACAGAACAGTAACACTAACGCAGGAAGACTCTCCACCAAACAAACATTCAAGTAGCACATAGGGTTTTTTCTGTCATTGCAACATCCCTGGAGTCCCCAGTAAGACTTTAAATCAAAGATTTCCCTCAGCATAGGGATGATGGATCTTTCCATCGAAGATAAGGTGCTCTTCTCCATCATTCTCCGGATGCTATCGGTGTCCCACTTTCATTCTGCTATCATAGCGGGCCTGTCTGCAAGGACCTCAATAACAGCTGACCTGGGATCCTGAGGTAAATCAATCTCAACAGGGAGGAGGAGGAAGAGGAGGAGGGGGATTGAGGGATGTAAAGTAGGGGGTCGATGTATAGGGTAGGTGGGTGGGCTGAGTGTGTGAGTGAGTGAATGGTGGCAGGGGGAAGGCAGGCTGTCGGATAACATGACTCGTTTTCTCGCCTTTAAGTTGCCATCCAGTTCATGTAGAAGTGATTTTCTTTTTACCTTTATTCTGCTAATGCTGCTAATGCGAATCAGAGTCTTGAGTTCTGCAAGCTTCACTTTAGCAAGCAAACTCAAGTTACTGCTATGGGAGGACAAACTGCTTGTGACCTTAACTGGTGTGTGTGTGTGTGTATGTGTGCGTGTGTGTGTGTGGGGGGTGTAAACCTGTGTGTGTGTGTGTGTGTGGGGGGATCAAGGTGACAGCTACCTACGGTACTGACTAGATTGTCACGCCATTTACTCGAGCCGGAGATAACAGCTCTGCTGTTGCAGGCTGCTTCTTCTGCTGATTTATCAGATAATGTATCTACTTAAGCTTTCACACGTCAGCTATTTTTAGGTGACACTTTTAACCATTTCCACCTTTATTCATCTTCTTCAGTTCATCCTTCTTCACTGCAGCATTTCTGAAAGGGACATCTGTGTTGAGATTAGATCAGAATAAAAGTATCTTAACGTGACGTTTGTTATGGGGTCGCATTCATCTTTGACAAATGCGTCATTGTTGCATCACATCCTCTTCCTCTGGTGTGTTTGAAGTTGTGTATTGTCACAAACGACACACACACACACACACACCGGTTCAGGTAAAACAATACTACATCTCACTGAGATTGAATGCAACAGATACAGTTGTGGTCAAAAGTTTACATACACTAGTGAAGATCATGTATGCCATGGCAATATAGGGTTTTCAATAAACTCTACAACTCTTATTTTTCTGTGATGGAATGATAAGGAGCACATATTTCTTTGTCACAAAAAACATTCATGAAAATTTTTTCTTTTATGAATTTATTATGGGTCTTTTGAAAATGTGACAAAATCTGCTGGGTCAAAAATATACATACAGCAATGTTAATATTTGGTTAAATGTCCCTTGGCCATTTTCACCTCAATTAGGCGCTTTCGGTAGACATCCACAAGCTTCTGGCAAGCTTCTGGTTGAATCTTTGACCACTCCTCCTGACAGAATCGGTGCAGTTCAACTAAATTTGTTGGTTTTCTGAGTCGGACTTGTCTCTTCAGCACAGTCCACATATTCTCTATGGGGTTTAAGTCAGGACTTTGGGAAGGCCACTCTAAGACCTTAATTCTAGCTTGATTTAGCCATTCCTTCACCACTTTTGATGTATGTTTGGGGTCATTGTCCTGTTGGAACACCCAACTACGTCCAAGACCCAACTTTCTGGCTGATGATTTTAGGTTTTCCTGCAGAATTTGGAGGTAGTCTTCCTTCTTCATTATTCCATTTACTTTCTGTAAAGCACCAGTTCCACTGCCAGCAAAACAGGCCCACAGCATAATACTACCACCACCATGTTTGACGGTAGGTATGGTGTTCTTGGGGTGAAAGGCCTCACCTTTTCTCCTCCAAACATATTTCTGGTCATTGTGGCCAAAAAGCTCAATTTTAGTTTCGTCTGACCACAGAACTTTCCTCCAGAAGGCCTTGTCTTTGTCCATGTGATCAGCAGCAAACTTCAGTCGAGCCGTAAGGTGCCGCTTCTGGAGTAATGGCTTCCTTCTTGCACGGCAGCCTCTCAGCCCATGGCGATGTAGAACACGCTTGACTGTGGACACTGACACATGTGTTCCAGCAGCCTCCAACTCATTGCAGACTTGCTTTTTGGTGGTTCTTGGTTGACTCTTGACCAACCTGACCAATTTTCTCTCAGCAGCAAGTGATAGCTTGCGTTTTCTTCCTGATCGTGGCAATGATACAACTGTGCCATGCACTTTATACTTACAAACAATTGTTTGCACAGTTGATCTTGGGACCTGCAACTGCTTTGAAATGGCTCCAAGGGACTTTCCTGACTTTTTCAAGTCAATGATGCGCTTTTTCAGATCCGTGCTGAGCTCCTTAGACTTTCCCATTGTAGTATTTCTGGCTGAGTCTAGTGAATGTGTCAAACAAACCCTATTTACATGGACTGAAAGAAGTCACCAGCTGGAGTCAATCATAATCACTCGTAAGAAGTTAGGAGGCCATGCCAAAAAGCAAATTGGATTGAAACAACTTTTTCTACATCACCAAATTGGTAATTCAAGGTGCTGTATGTATATTTTTGACCCAGAAGATTTTGACACATTTTCAAAAGACCCATAATAAATTCGTAAAAGGACCATTTTTCATGAATGTTTTCTGTGACAAAGAAATATGTGCTCCTTATCATTCCATCACAGAAAAATAAGAGTTGTAGAGTTTATTGAAAACCCTATATTGCCATGGCATACATGATCTTCACTAGTGTATGTAAACTTTTGACCACAACTGTATGTCTGTTTGCTTATATGGGCAGAACATGAATCTGCGTGTGTGAGCATCAGTGAGTCTGTGTTTTAACCCTGTTTTTGTTTTTTAAGTGTCCTCTGAGACAGACGGGTCAGGGTGAGGGCTGTAATTCAACAGCAGAGTTGTCACTGAGAGACAGGAGGGCGATGAATAATTAGAACCTGTCTTACTGCTTGATTACAGTCTTGTTTCACACAAAGCCAGAGGACTATCTATCTCCACCGTGAATTTAGATCACCTCTTCACGGCACTAGCTGTGCCTGTCATTGTAACTCTCAAATGTTTCCCTGATGTTGTCAAGTGGATTCATGAGAGATTGAGATCTTGCTTGTCTGGAAGGTTCTGTACACCTACAGGAGGAGGGACAGATTCTGTTGGCTGTACAGTGTGCTGGAGGTCTAGAGGCACGTGTTATTTCCAGTCTCGTCTCATATGGCACAGCCGTGTGTTACTTTACTTAAACGCTCCCATTTTAAGACTGCCATCCGGCTATCCTTTCATCTACCTGAAAACATGTTTCATTTGCCTCTAACGATTAGAACACATGAAAGTGGGAGATTTGACACCTTGGCAGGCAAAGTCAAAGCCAAATGATGCAGAACCTGGAAAAGCAAACCTGTGTCCATGTAAACAAATACAAACACTATTTTTGTTTATGTATATATATTTGTGACACTGCTGTGCTATTACATACATTCTAAAATCAATAAAAAGTGGGACAAACCACAAGTCAGGCAGGCCCATTCATTAATAACCCCCTCAAGACCTTTCCAGAAAACATTTTCACGTTAACGTTATGCTGTGTAAATCAATGAATGGTTCAGAAATTATACCGCTTGTATTGATCTAGTGACTCACCTAATCTCCCCTGAAACCGCAACTCAAGTTTGTCATAAGAACAATAGTTCTACAGCCGACGACCAAAGAAAAACTCAAGCAAATCATTTCTAGAAAGTTTCTAGTTTTTAAAAAGACAAGATGTCAACAGACCACTCTAATGTTCACACTCTTCACGATAAAGCACATCTACTAACTACCAGTCTGAGATAGACTCTTTATTCCATCTTGCAATGTCATTTTAATGTCAGACTTTACACGATGAAAAAGAAAAAAAATCAATTTTTGATTATAAAATGTATATTTCTTATCTGTGTTACTGCTTATCACACCAATCTTGCCATCTTTAAAAGTTTAACCTTGGACAAGGTTACACTGGATTTACAGGTTGTCAGTGCAAACTGTTTATTTTACTTGATCATTTCGCATTTGTGTGTGTGTGTGTGTGTGAACTCACTTTCAAGCTCACCCTCATATGATAAACTCCAAACCTCTTCTGTGCAACTTCCTACAAAAATAATGAAGACTTTTTGGGATAATTACTTGTGTTTCCTGATGCTGGATCCAGTCTCTTCACCCCCCCCCCCCCCCCATAACTGTGACTCGGAGGTCTCTCGTGATACCAGTTAGGATGGAGATACCAGTGTTCTTAACCTCTGAAATTAAGAATGCAATTACAGTGACACAAAAGAAGAAGCGAGGGCTCGTTCCCATCCGGCCTCACATTATGATAATTAGCTGACAGGCAGGTCAAAGGCAATATGTGTAAAAAGTAATCGCCAAGTCACACTTTATGCATTTTAAATTGTGGGATAAAAGGTGAGTTTTTTGGGGGGTGGGGGGGGGGGGGAGGGTGAGAGTTTCCATTAATGAGGGAAAAGGAAATTCATTTCTTTCTCCTTCACATGACATAGAGGAAATCTCAGGGACGGATTTCAAACATTGGCTTCTTTTTTTCCACAGACGTCTGTTCCATGGAGATAGGAGGAAGTTCAGGGCAGGGTCGCTGCATCAGTATGAAGGCTGTATTCATGTTTAAAGGACCCCCCCCACTGCCATTTCCATCCATGACGAGCGTTCGCAGAAATGTTGATGAGTCCAACCCCCCCGTCCCCTTTGCCTGATTCGTAACACACCACACTCACTCTGACTTCAATTTGAATCGACTACTTTGTCTCCAAAACGTGCCTTAACACAGTGTGCGGTTCATGTCTGGAAAATAATGATGGCCATTATTGAAAGAATGTGTATTTTTCCTGATAATGGACGAATTTACTATTCGGTGTTCAACTAGTAAGGTAAAATGATTCTTTTACCCAACTCGATCAGAGGTAAAAAGAGGGATTGGTCATACAAACCAGACAGCCTGTATTCAGGTGTGTTTGAATCTCACTTGGAGTGAATGCAGAAAGCCAAAGTGACTTGGTGTACCTTAGCTTTGTGGTTCTGATCCACGAAGATGGCAGAGCCAGTGAAGAAGTTAGCAAGGTCTCTACAGCCTAGTGACATTTCTGTCTGCTAATCTCAGTGTGGTCAGGAAATCCTTGTCTGTTTTTCCCAGCTAACTTCACATGGAACTTCACCATCTAATGGGATCTACTTTGCATTATACTGTATAGCAATTGCATTATAATTAAATACAGTAAACATAATATAATTAGTCAGACATGTGGTATGAATATAACACTCCAACACGATCCTTTAACTCAGTATACCTCTCATAGTTCTGTAGTGCTTTAGAAAACAACTACTGAGATTATTCACCTGGCTCCATGCCTGTGAATGCAAATTAGTTTTTGTAACCTCTGCAATTTTAATGTGTACCTGGGTGCCTTTGCATAGCCAATTGCCACAAGCACATTTGGAATGCATGCGGAAAAAAGGGGGGGTGGGGGGGGGGGACGTCCAGCTAATTTGTTACTCTGTTCGAATTTACATTCTCTGGCCCTGGAAACAGACGCTAGCCTGCTCAGTCCCATGCATTTGTTAAGCGCTTAATAAATGGCGTAGCAAGTTCACGCAGGTGATATGATTGATTACTAGATATGCTGTTTCACAGCAGCAATATTTGTCTGAGGACGTGGGGAGAATTAGCAATAAGTATAAATTTGGGAATTTGACTTTCAGAGGTGTTGTAAACTAGGTCGAGCAAAGAGAGCTCTTTATTTAGCTGCATGAGGTCCTTGTTAGGTGTTGTAGCCTGCTGGGAGTCGACACTTGAGGAGAAATCTGAGAGTTCATTATGCAGAAAAGTCTAAAGCATCGTGATATAATCCACTGTGAGAACAATGGAATTCTATCATTAAGAGAAACATTGTCTAAAAACACAAATGTGTCCAATAAACTGCACTCACATCGTATTCAAACCAAACACACTCTAGTCAAAGGACTCCTCGCTGTATGAATAACAAACGCTGAGACCATTGTTTTAGCGGTAATACCAAGTGTAAATGAAATTCACCTCAGTCAATCAAATGAAGGGCTTTGTAATCAGGGTAATTGCAGAAGAGAACCCGAGACTCCAATTTAGAGACCAGAGGTTTCAACCTGGTCCTCCTGTTAGTTGCCTTGCAAAGCTCTTTCACTAATGTAAGTGAACTGGGAAATGTTCCCTGCTGCGGCAGACTGCCTGGGTCTCTAGCAGATTAAACAAATACATGTTTTACCATAGAAATCCTTCAAGGGTTAGTCGTATTTCAATTCGATGTAACATACCTCAAGTTGCAACATTGGAAAAGAGACTCATACTATGTTAACATTGCCAGATCATCGTTTTCAACGTACACACCATTTTTTTTCCTATTCCTTAATACTGGATCTCTCTTTTAATTGCGGTTATTCGGCAGCGACTGTAATATTGATGGCATCAGCCGGAAAGATTGACAGCTGCATGAATCGTTATTAACCAGGCTCTGGGCCATAGCAGGGGGTTCAATAGAGAGGCCTGATCCAGCACAGCGGCAGGCCCTGGGGATATGATCTCCTCTCAGACAAGAGATAATTAACCATCTGAGGCAGACTGCGCTCAGGGCAGGGGATAGGTGAGACAGAGAGGACACACACACACACACACACATACCACAACAGACACATCCAGAGACTACAGAAGCCAGCCTGTTGAATACAGTAGGGGTAGGGGGGGGGAGGGGGGTTCACTTAATTATTTTCTTGGTGGAAAGTAGGCCTACCTACTGGATAATGGTAAACAACGTGGTGTATTGTCAAATATGTTGGGTCACTCTTGATCTCAACACAATCTTTTCCCCTGTCTGGTCCCTCCATGGTGGAATCAATGCCCCACCTGCATCACTGCCTGTCTGCCCACCTTCAAGGCTCCATCCTGGGAGTTCATCAGTACTTGGGGAATGACTGCTGGACCTGCTGTTAGTTTCCTCCAAGATACAATTTGACTCTTATTGAGGGACTTGTTGCCCTTGTTGGCCAGATGTAACCCATTAAAAATGATTGGACTTGCAGCAAGGTATGTTATTATTACTTCCTTTCCTACAGATACACTCTTACACGTTTGAGGTTCATGTTATTTATTTTGTAACTTATTTAAGTGAATGGTCTTGGGTCTTCCCTTTGGCACCTGTTTGGTTTCTCACAATGTTTGTTGCATGTTCTGGTAACCTGCATGGTTTGGTGGTGCTTGTTTTTATGATCAGTGACCGAGGCTCTATTTGTAAAGCTCTTTCTTGGAAGTCGCTTTGGATGAAAGCGTCTGCTAAGTGAAGAAATGTGAATGTCACTGTGAACAGCTGCCATTGTCACATCAGAGCTGATGACATTGACTGCTTTGCTTCCTACATGTGGGCTACAAGTGGTACACACACACTCAGACAATACACAATGTTGTTACGCATGCATTTTCAATTAAAATTATATTTAAATTTAGATTCTAATTTACTAATCACTTCAAAGAAATCAGCATTCCCTTTTGTCTAAAAGATTAGTACAGCAATGTAACATTATCCCCCCAAAAATTGTATCATACAGAAACAACTAGGCTTTCATACTGGAGTGAGACACACCTGCTACTTGGCCTCTTGTGAACAGGCCAAAGCGACTTGATTAATCATACTACGACAGTCCCTTCACCAAGATACCAAATGTAATTATGAAAGTGATAAATAACATTTTCCAGGACTGTATAGATCAGCCTCTGATCTTCCTGGGACCATGATGTCTATGGAGACACATGATAGATGGTTAGCCTGAGGGCATTATGGGTGAAATATGTATTTACCAAGCTCCTCAAGTCATATATTACCATTATTTACTGTCCACATCTGATCCAAAACTATCATCATCTGGAGATCGTTTTTATTCTGTACAAATACACAGAATATATCAGGGTGGAGTTTTGGAAAGGTCGGTTCAGTGAAAGAGCTACACCATGCTTTGTGAATTGCCGAACTTGTGATAATTGTATTAATTGTATAACAGGGAGTCAGGTGGCTAGAGTGTTAGGCTGGTTGATCAGAAGGTTGCCAGCTAAAGCAACATGATGTTGTGTCCCTGGGCAAGACACCTCACCCTACTTCCCTTATGGTAATGTCCCAGTATGTGCAGGAAATTGCTATCACTAAGAAAGTCTGCTAAATGACTAAGTGTATTACTGTAGTGTCAGAAGATGTCCTGATTCGTCATAGTTCTCTAAGGTAACGTTAAAGTTCATCTCTACTATGCACTGTTTCATCCTCTGTCCAAGGCAAAACTGCTGGCGAGGATAATCCTGAGCTAACCTACAAATAGAAACGCACATGATTTCATTCAGGTTACCTGTCCAGGTTTTTCTTCAAACAGATTAAAGTATTCTCCTTGCGTAGGCCTATCTTACTCTCTTCTGACTTGTGTTGCTCAAGTTATTATGCGATTACAACAGTGCTTCCAGAGTGTTCTTACTGACACGATCTGACAAACAGCTACAAACAGCAATGCAAGGCATGCTCATTTACCCTGGATACTTAGTGTCAAGATTTATCAGAGATTCACAAGTAAAAGGAAAGGGTCGAAGGTAAAGAGGAAATGGAAGGGAGGGAAAAAAAGGAAATCGAATAAATTCAGGAGCTAGGCACACATTACATCCATTTGTCACCTGGTACAGTGAACGGAATAAAAGGCCCTATATGAATACGGTCTATTACCTGTAGAGAGGAAGTGCTAGACCAGTGTGACGCTGTTGATTTCTTGCAGCAGTCGATGAATAGAGCATGGCCACATGTAGCCTTGTACTGTGTTGTGTTAAACAGCTCACATAGCTCTGAGTGTCACCCTTTACCCCAACGCTTGAATGCACTTTCATTATTACTCTCTCCAGTATTGATTGTCCATATTTATTCTCCTGCCCTGCAGAAAATGTAGAGGAGACAGGTGTCGTCTATTGAGAACAGATAATGACCATAATGTTGCCTCTCCGAACTCCCTTCTTGCACATTGAACCAACTTTCCCTTCGATAGCACCGTGCAGACTATTGAATTCCTATAACACATCTTTGTAGATCCACTGTGCCCATTCATCCACTTACCACCATTAAAGATAATCACATGTCTCAGTTTTAAGTTAAGTTGACTGTTAGTCAAACTGCTACCTTAGCTTGAAATATTCTGACAGTTCCATTCAAAACTCTCTAGATTGTTCCATCCACTGCATTTCTGATGCAGTCTGAAACTTTCAGACTAGGAATAAGATCAGGTTTGGTAAAACGAGTAGCCAATCCTAAATACACTTTGAAGGAAGACCAGGTTCCTGTTTTAAAATGTTACCTGGTCTATTTATGCGTGTGAATAAATCTACGTTGTCCTGGTTTGGTTCTACTGGGATACATATATATGGTTATTAATACTGATTTGCTTTCACCAGCAGGTGCATGCAGTGGAAGCTGCTGTGAGTCTTGACTCCTCCAGCTCCTTACAGCTCCAACCTTTAATCAACCCCTTAAAACTGGGCCATATGTGACATCACTATTTTTTGCGTGTTCTGCCAAACTCTATGTCTTAATTAACAAACTTTTTTTTTTCTCCCCTACAAACTTGTGCATCTTCCTCATTACTCATTCTAAATTACATGATGCCTCTGTCCTCCATCTTTAATTACTTCATCTGCAGAGATAATAAATTAATTTCTTGATTAACCCAGCGACACCTGAGAGGCCTGTAATCCACTACCTGCTGTAAGGAGAAGAGCACCAGGTGATAATCACAAGATAGACCGCTTTGGTCATTATCCGTCAGATCAAAAAATAATAATAATCACTGTTTAAAATAGAACAATTAGGAATTGAATGTTTGACGTCAGGTGACCAAAGATTTGATGCCTTTGACACAAGAGGATGTTTGCATTTGATTTGGCAGTGATGGATAGATGTGGAAAAATGTAGAAGGATTCAAAGGTAATTGACAGGGTACTGTTTTACCATGAGGGTCTTTATACTAAAATAACAATTAGAATATCTTCCCTAGGGATGAGCAGGTATATTTGACTGAGTTCCTGCTTTTTCCACATTTTCTCCCAGCATTGTAAACACTCCTCTGATTACTGCCATCATACCAAGTCTGCTGTTTAGAATCCGTTTTAGATTCATGCAACATTTCTCATTAAACTGCAGGAGTTGTCACTCTAATTCTGCGTTTTGCATTAATAGGGTTTAATCCGTGTGTGTGTGTGTGTGTGTTGTGCATGTGCGTACATCCTCAACTCTGCGTGTCCTTGTGTGTGAGTGTGTGTGTGTGTAACAATTCCCTGACATCACACCACCTACACATGGTATATGACTTGATTAACAAACATCCAGTATACTTGATTATAGGTTAAAGTGAGACTCGTACCTCCACCACAGTAGATTAACCAGCGGATCAAGCGACAGCAGTCTGTTAGATGATGCATATTCAGGAGAACGTCACAGTATTTCCCTGTTGGACATAGCTTTTGTTTCTGCAGTGCTGCTGTGGCGAAGAGGGAGCTTGCAATTACACACACTTACCATCATTAATCAGTGAAACACACAGCACCTGGAACCCAAATCATCCTTCCCAGCCTCAATCAATTGAAAAGTATCCAACAGTGCAGAACTTTGAATATAATCAGCATCTGGCAGATTCAGCACTGGGATGTAAAGGTAGATTTGATTTTTTTTTTTACCTCTACCTGTTTCTTGTCTCCTGTAACTTTATTTGAACGTGTGATGTAACTACCTGCTGAGGTTTAGCTGGCTTAATGCTTGATTCCAGCCCTTAGGGACTGTTTTGCTTCCTGATTGATTTATGCTGTTAGTTAGAGAGATAATCAAAAAGATACTTAATCAGGAAGTTACATTTGATGTGGGATTCTAATGTAGTTCCCCACTAATGATTATATTCACAGATCTTTAATTAACGGCTTTTGTGTAGAAGACAGATAAAAAACAAACAAAGGCATTGAGTGGTCTTGGATCATAATGAGAAAATTAGGGATAAGAAAACATTTTAATTTCTGAGTTAATTTTGCTGTGCACGGCACCAATTTTGTGCAAATGAGACTGAAAGGTCACTTTTTTTCTTTTTTTTTTTTACATTTAGCTTATCTTCTTTGTAAACACATTACTGTCGACACTTTTCATCTTAGTTCTGGGCATGAATGCAATCAAAACGATACAGGAATGCATCTCAACTTCATTTGAGAAACAGATGAAACAAAAAGTGAAAGAGAGGCATATATATGGAAGTATGTGAGCTATGTGAGATGTTATTTCACAGTGCTAACTAATGGCTGTCGAGGTCTGGAAGATGAACTTGGTCATGGCTTTTTATGCTTCAGACCATTAAGTAATATAATTGCGGGCATGATTATCAGTTACTCTCACCCCTACACTGTGTTGGGGTGCAGATGTGCCACATTTCTGTCAGCAGCCTCCCTGCCTGCAGACATACACATCTCACCCCTGAGATGAATGAAAAATGATGATAATAATACAACATTTAGCACACAATCGTGCAAAGGTGTAGGCTTGGTTTCAGTTTTTATCTCAGCTTTGGTAGAAATGACCCCCTCCACTCTTTACTGAGCAGCACCAAGGAGTTCACTAGGAAATTGGTGGGGACAATTTTGTCACCCCTCCCCCAACCTACACCCATGGTATCATGTAGTGATACATAACCAAAAGGCCTTGGGGAACATCAGCTTTGTCATAATGTAGAGGTAGGTGTACCTGTAGGACTGTAGTCCAAAGGTTGATGACATTTAAATCAGCGTCCTGTGATTCACTATCACATAATGAACCTGTCATTCATGTATTCCGCAAACCAGAGAGCCGTACTTCCTACACCAGGAGACGAATGTATCAATAAATGGCACAATGATTTAGACCAGGGGTGTCCAATCCTGGTCCTCAAGGGCCGCTGTCCTGAAGGTTCTAGATGTTTCCCTGCTCCAGCACACCTCCACAGAGCTTGACAACGACCCCTTCATTAGAATCAGGTGTGTTGGAGCAGGGAAACATCTAAAACCTTCAGGACAGCGGCCCTCGAGGACCAGGATTGGACACCCCTGATTTAGACTGAGAACCGTGTGTTCCTGGGTCCCACACCCCCACCCTCCACCCCCACCCCCCATCAATAAAACATGGTGTTCTATCGAAAAAAGAACACAGAGAACTGGAACTAAACATGGGGGGAGGAATATGTTTCTTCACTGAGTTAAGAAGAGAACGAACTGTCTACAACAAGCAAATAAAACATGAGAAATGCATTAAGTCCTCTTTGGTCTAATCCAAGCAGTAGAACCCGAGGCGTTGGGGAGAGAAACCGTGCTGAGGTTGAGAAGACAAAACAACTCCTTCACTTTCTCTTCCTGCAGTGATGGGGATGTCTTGGCAAATTCTCCATCTTGGACACAGCACTCACCATAGGGTTCTTACTTCCAACGTTGGTGGAATTTGCTGACATTATTTGTCAGAGTTTTTGGAAAAAAATCTTTCAAAGCAGAGTGGAAGCGTGCCATTTCTTTAACGCAGCAAGCAATTTCAATGGGATTCCTTGATGTGTGGATACACTGCAGCTGTTACAGACAGGGAAACTGCATTATTTGTTGTCATGAAAGTATCCCGATTATCAAGTCCACCGCCAAGTTCAGCAAGAACGGCTAAACCTCCAAAGGTTTTTACTCTTTGAAATGAAAATGACAACCAAGACAGCTAATAATATTTACTCCAATACCACTCTTAGAAAACTTGATTTAAAGAAAAGGGGGGGAAAAAATAAGGACTTTCTCTTCCCAAGTTACAGCTCTTCTCGCTTTGAGTCTGACAACATCATTGTACATTTAGTCTGTGATATGGGCCTGTGTATGGAATGAAACAGTATGCTTTACAGAGAAGGCACATGTACTTAAGCAGTATGGAATAACCTAGAAATGTAACCGCCTCTCTGTGATATAGTGGGGCAAGTCTATCCAAAGAGAGACACCTATATAAATAAATAAGTTACGAGATGTGCTCTTGAAGCAGTATTACTGGGCTGACGGCTTAGGCTTAGGGAGACGGAATGAGGGCCGAATTTAGCTACAGATCTTAGAATAACTAGGTGGGGATAAAGCTTACAAAAAAGTGCAAATGACTGCACTTCTGGACCATGTGCTTAAGGCCCAGGATGATGTGCTGACTGCCATGTTTGCTATAGTCTGTGTTAGGCTTGCATGCTAAGTTTTCTATTCATTTGATAAATGTTTAACCTTTAATAAAAGTTCACGATAGACAATCGTTCATTTCTTGGTGCAACCTTTTCAAGCTACATGAAGAAGTTGGTTGGAAGCTGATGACAAATCTGTATGAAAAGGTTACAGCTAAAAACAAATGTGTCAACACAATCCATCCTGTTAGAATTAGGCTGCAACAGAATAACTGTGAGATAACATTAAGAAATGATTTGGTGATTTACATTAGTTTAATGTACCGACTTAAGTCATCTACTTTAGCAGATACATCCACGCCAAACTGCATTACAGTTAGTTAATTTACCTAAAGCAAGCGAACTGACTTCATAGTCAAAGTCAGTGGGGACTTTTATAGCAAAGAAATCAAATGGGTACACATACAGTACATAAAAATGCTCATTAACGATATTGACTCATCGGAGGCCTAACTCAATATTTCTTCTCACTCTTCTGTGACTGGGACATCTGTTCCCCAGAAGTTAGCCCTCCCTCTGGGCCGCTCTTCCAAAGCTGAGCGCCACCTTATCCGAACAGGAGACATCTTTCTGGGTTCTCTGTTCCTCTGGAGTTGATATGGAGGCAGCTGCTCTTGGAGCCATAACAGTTCTGCTCCGGCCAAGTGTGACACCTCTGTGTGCTCTTATCAACAGACTAACCCTCTCTCCCTCTGTCTCTCTATCTCTCTCTCTCTCTCTCTCTGTCTCTCTTTCACTCTCTCACTCTCTCTCTCTCTCACTCTCTCCCTTTCGCTCTTTAACTCTCTCTCTCTTTCACTCTCTCTCTCTCTCTCTCTCTCTCTCTCTCTCTGTCTCTCTCTCTCTCTTTCACTCTCTCACTCTCTCCCTTTCGCTCTTTAACTCTCTCTCTCTCTTTCACTCTCTCTCTCTCTCTCTCCCTCTGTCTCTCTATCTCTCTCTCTCTCTCTCTTTCACTCTCTCTCTCTTTCACTCTCTCTCTCTCCATTTCACTCTTTCTCTATTTTACTCTCTCTCTCTCCCTCTCTCTCTCTCTCTCTCTCACTCTCACTCTCTCTCTCTCTCTCTCTCTCTCACTCTCTCTCTCTCTCTCTCTCTCTCTCTCTCTGTCTCTCTCTCGTCCACATCACACATCCTCAGTAAGGTTCATGCGGCTGGGGGAACCATTTTGGTTACTTGGAGTTACGTTTACATTTATTCGATTAGGTGACGCTTTTATCCAAAGAGACATCCAAGAAAGAGCTTAAGAAAGAAAAAGTACATAGAACAATCATGAACAGCAAGATAGAAACAAAACATTGCGGGTAGCCAAAACATGAAGCGCACATTGTGAAAAGCAAATAAGTGTCAATGGGTAGAACCAGAAGAGCGTGTAGTTAAACAAATTACAATTAAACAATGCGATCCTTGAAAGTGTTAAGAGTATCCCTTGAGCAACCAACAATAATAATACCTCAAGTTAATTGATAATTGGTATCTTACATGACCTGAAGGTATGTAGGATAAAATAACTTTTCAATGCAGCCACTGTTTCACGTAATTATTAGAGGGAAATAAGTCACATTGTGTAGGGTTAATTAAACCAAGAACATTTTCATATAGAATGAATAAAATATCATACTCAACAGTAACAGATTTTCTTTCCCCAGACAAGTTATGGAGATTTATGAGCACTTTAAGAACTTCCAGAATTCCATTACTTTACATCTCTATTAAGATCTTTACAAGCATACATTATACATGGTCTAATGAAAGATTTAATAAATGGACTTCTGTTTAAAGTCAAATGGATATGGCTATGGCAACTGAGAGAGAGAGAGAGATACAGAGAGAGAGATACAGAGAGAGAGATACAGAGAGAGACTTCTTAATTGCCTATTATAGCCAGAGAATGTGGAGAGCTGTCAGAAATGGATTAGCCTTGTAAAGCAAATTTTGTTTTAATTAAAATACTGAGGCTTTGTTCTACTTCAGGACTTTTTGGTAAAACAACATGGCTTCCTAAACACAACCTGTACGAAGTGATAAGAAAATCTACTGTTTTTTTTATTTCTTTCTTGTTTGGTGTTTATCTCAGTTGTTGACAAGCAGCGATCACTGGGTTTGGACCATCGCTATTGCCTACAAGTTAAATTAGGACTTTTTATACCAATTATACCAATTATTTAGTCACGATTTATTTAAATAAAGTAGGGAACATGATAAAGCACAACTTTGTTAGAACAGCTTGGTTAGTGGAGAGATAGGCAACCCTGGTCCTCAGGAGCCGCTGTCCTGAAGGTTTGAGATGTTTCCCTGCTCCAGCACACTTGATTCTTATCAAACATTTGAATCAGGTGTGCTGGAGATGGGAAACATCTCAAACCTTCAGGACAGCGGCTCCCAAGGACCAGGATTACCCACCCCTGTTGTAGAGTGTGATGTTAGAAAGGCATTTCAGAGAAACCCATACCCCTCTACCCTTCCTTCCTTAACTAAACACCCAGACAAACCCACCTGTCCATCAGTCGTTCCACAAACATGTGTCCCTCCCCCCTACCCCCCGAGCGACTCATTTAGAATGTAATAATCTTTTTAATCACAACTTATCGTTATTGATCCCACGTTAAAAAGCTGTTTATGTGAAGGCCCCCTAGCCCAGGAGGCAGTGGGCATGCTCCTTTTTCAATCATTTATTTCCCATTCCAGCACTGATGCCCAGAGGGCCCGGCTCGTTGGAAGATAACAAATAATATATTTGTCTGCACTGAAGGATGGGTAGGGGATGGCACTCAGTCCTGCGCTGAGACACTGGAGTGTTTGTACATAGAAGACCTACATAGACAAACACAGCTAAGGACGTTCGATCAAAAAGGTTTACACACACACTTTCTGACGACAAACTTGCGCGTGCGTGTGTAGACGCACACACATGCACACAAAGCCATGCTGCATCTGCCAAGTAATTAAAACCCAAATCATGATATGTCAGAATCCATCGTTATGGCCGGAAGCTTCTGGAAATGTCCTGTCTTATCAGGGGCGTATTGATCGCAGCCCTGGGGGAGCTGTTACTGAGGAATCTGTGCTGGTTCTGGGGAGAGAACATGCCTGTCAGAAGGACAGAGTGAAGCTGTCTAAACCGCATTGTGACGGGATCACCAAGTAACCATGGTTTGGGTTATGTGGCGCTTACGGATTTGATGCTGTGAAGAACAAAATGGATTTAGTGGATTACCTGATTTTTGAAAACGCTTAAGTTCAGTATGAATACTGTGAATCCACAATTGAGCGCAATCATACAGATGACATCAATTGTGTGATCATACAAATGTGATGACCGTAGACCTCCGTTGACAATCCAGCAGGTAATTTTCATCAGTTGTGAATAAGGTAGACGTTAGATTTTTCCATCAAGAAATTGCTAAATGAATTCCAGAGAATGTGTGATATTATTTCGACGCATTTACACTTACCGGTACATACAGTGAGAAAAATGCAGTGTTCCTGATTAGGATGGGAACAGCCCTGTGTAGTACACTATGTGCATTACCTGGGGCCTGTACTACCAATCAAGATTTGGCGTTAACGAGGTAACTTCAGGTTTAACCCAATCCAGAAACGCCCTGGGTTAAAGCTGAAGTTACCTCGTTAACGCCAAATCTTGATTGGTAACACAGGCCCAAGACGTCATGGACACGAGGCTGTTCGGCATTCATGGACGAACAACAACTATAGGGTCAACAACACTGAAACACAATATGCAGTCCTGCCACAGTAAATCTGATGGATGCTGTTTGAAGATCGGAGAGGTGAGGAAGTAAAATTCGACCCCCTCGTTGTTCTTTTGTCTCTAAAACTGCCTCACTTGATAAATCCCCTGTGTCCATTGATTGAACTCAGGTACCTGAATCCAATTAGTGTCATTGGAACTTGTTCTGTATGGCAGGATATCCTAAATCTGACTCCAAAAACTCACCCCATACGCTATTAGCAGAGAGAGTAACCGCCTCAGTATTTTACACTGGGAGTTTTATGGGCCTTTCCAATGTCACTGCATCAAAGGAAGCTTGTCTGAACATGAATCTCTCCATGTCAGGAACCTTCAACCCCATTATCTTGGTGAAGTGCCCCTCCCTGGCAGTTTGTATCCTCTTGTGATTCGCACCATTACCTTTCCGCTGGGTAATAGCTCTTTAGCCCTCTGTCTCTCCTGTCCCCGTTTTAGTACAGAGCTTGAAACGCCCCCCCGTCCTCAGATGTGTGGAAGTTTCATCTGGTCCAGGATTAGGGTTCGTTTGTGTCTGTGGGGAAAACTGTTCCTGGAACGGGTCTGATCAGGATAGACTGATGTTAGGAAGGCAGTCTGATTCCTCCCTCTGTTCTGTGCTCTCACACTCTGGCTTTTCAAGCCCCCTTTTGTCTCGCAGGATGAATGGGAAACCTCAAGGATAATGGAAAATAGATTTGGATCTGGTCCGTATGTGTTTATATACGATTAACAGTTAGCATGACACCACATGACACATTATTAACCGTGATGGGAGGGGGGAAAGGCAATCAATAATTGACAAGATAAATATTGATAATGGTTAATAACGCTCTGAGGGGTCAGGCTGTTAAAATAATGAAACATTAGCATGTGACTGTTAATCAAGCCTCATTAAACAGGAGGAGGAACAACAGGGGTCTCCCTCCGTCCGCGGCAGGGGAGGCAAACTCTCCCTAGCGTCACCTCGGCCCATCGGAGGGCGAAAGAGGAAATGAACATCAGCCCCATCTTGGTTCTAATCTGCAGCCTCGCAGCTGATAAAGATCTAGAGGTCATTTAGCAGAGCATCGCGTTACTCCTCCGCTCGTCTAGCACCGCTGCACGGCAGCTTCCACTGAATCACAAGTGAAGTGGAGGCTAATGAAAACGAATAGCGCATTTGTATGTCGTTAGCAGGCTATCAGGGGGCGGGAGTGAAGCGCTAGGTGTGAGCACATAGTTCAACAGTGATTATACAAAAGGTTAACGGCGTCCGCGACATAAGTGCTAGACTAGACTGCCGAAACCTGATGTCGGCTTATTCAGCCGCTGAATATTTCCATTTCCTTTTTCCCTAAACAGATGAAGGTGTTTGCTGATGGGGAGACATTAAGAGAGCATACAGAATGCTGGATGTCAAACATTTGCTTAAATCTCATCTGATTAGCACCAGTCCATAATAATGTTTGTTTCCAGTTGCAATCTCCCTACTTTATTTAATTGAAGCTTATCAACATGCATAAAAAAACATTGCTTTTCCATTTAATTTGTTGCACTTTCCACATGCTAGAGTTTAAGTGGAGGCAAAAAATCTAAATACTCTACTTATCACCGGCTCGCTCCAAACTAAAGACTTTAGATGACAAGCCTCGTAAATGGGTTATCTTAAATCCGATATATTGGAAGAAAGATTGCAGGGGAACAGTGCGCTTGACTGTATCGTCCTGATCCATAAGTTTCCCTGCAAAGCAGAAGCCCCCATTTATTGTCGATTCTGTCCGAAGGATGGTCTGTCAGTTCAGTCCGAGTCTCGCTGCTGTTTATTTTCAAATCAATACTCAATTACTATAAGGAAGATCCACTCCCTCGCCTATTTTCAAGATGAAATTATGGACCTGAGCAATAACACTTAGTCAAGGGAAGCTAGTGGCCATTAACTCATGTTGAGGCAGGATAACTACCTGGATTTCTTATACACTGGTTGGATCTTTCCCCTACTCTGCTCTTCAGGACTCCGATTAATCACAGTGAAAAAGATCCTTCAAGACATGACTGATGACCAGAGAAATCCATTTTCCTCCCCTAACAGTCTTTTAATTTTAACTCTGGGAGAGCCTCATTGACTGAACCTCACAACAACCCATCAATGCTAGTTTTTAATGTTCTTCCTTTCTTTTGTTATTGAGAAGAATGGAGAGGCTGTGGGGGACTGACTCTTCCTCTTCATAACTCAAGTCATTGATTCGGTAAATGCCAGACATTTGTCCTGTCAATGTTAGTGGCATGGTGTGTGTAAATTACTCCATTAAGGGTCATTTTTGGACCTTTTATGATTGAGGGGTGCAAAAATGAAAACAATCCCCCTCCCCAAAGTGAGACTGGAAGCAGGCAAAGTCAAAGGGACCTCCTTGTTCAGAGGTCTTATCAAAAGCATCCCTGTCACATCAGCTGATCCAAAAGGCTCTTCTTCAGACCTTGACTTCCTCAGTTGCCTTAGAAGAGATGGGCAGCCAGTCACATTAACACGCTTTGACAAACAGAGCTTGGCCTGTGCAAGTGGACTTGACAAGTCCGAGGGCTGGATACTGCCTGGTGAAAACACTGACCTATTACAAGCATCTGTATCCACACTATTACCAGGCTCACTCAAAGAGAGACAGAGACCGACAGACACCGAGAGAGAGAGAGAGAGAGAGAGAGAGAGAGAGAGAGAGAGAGAGAGAGAGAGAGAGAGAGAGAGAGAGAGAGAGATAAACTTTTCTACCTGCTTGTTTAATTAGAAAGGATTTGGCTCAGAAATAGGAGTTCCTTGTCCATGCTGCAAGGCCCACTAATCTAAGCCCGACATCACCGGGGGAGAAGCTCTCAGCTGAGCCTGTGTTTGGCTTCCTGCTTCCTGCTGGAATCGAACAGGTCAGTGATTGGTTGGCTTCCAAAGAGGGGGGACACATCAACTCCCTCCCTCCCTCCCTGCACCGCACCAAGATCCCTGTATGCTTATTGTCTTACAAATGGCCTTTAGTTTGAGCGTAGGCTTTTTGTTCCAAGCCATATTCAAGACTCTCAGCTCCATGTCCCTGCTGAGACAACATGCCAGCGATGTGATGGATCTCACCTGGAGTGGCTGTGTGGAGAGAGTGCTGAAATCAAACACAAGGAGAAAACCCTCAGTATAATCAATTAAATGAAGCTTAAGGCAAACACCCAGGATTCGTACCACTGAGGGAAACTTCATAGACCTTGGCATTTTGTCCTCAGCTCAATTGTTTGTTTTTAATCAGAGAAAATGACATGGTAAAACCTAAACCCAATACCAAACTCTGCAGGAAGCAAAATGGTTCAATATCGTTCCCCTGGAAAACCCAGTATCATATTACGTCTTGTATTATTGTTTATTTGTAATTATGTGCCTGTCTAATAAAATACTGTATAATACGGTGTAAGGATTATTTCACACAACAACAAAAAACCATAAGATACCAGTACAAATCAATATCCCATTATACTTACCATTTCTGACAGTAAGTAAAAAATGAAAAGATTCTTAAAATACAACGTGTATAAGTAGCTTTGTTTGTTGTATTGGTTTCATCGCTTTGTATTCATGACGGCACGTATGATAGTCTTCAGATAATTCAACACGGACTGAGAATTGTATCGAATGGTTTTATGGTCGTCTGTAGAGAAACTTCTAGAACAAGAGCGTGACAAAGTGCTTCTCCTGGGAGCTATTTTTGCCCGAACTCCTCTATGACACCTTGATAAGGCAATTATAGTGCAATTAACTTAACAAGTGGCATTAGGGGAAAATTATCCTCATTCTTCTGCTAAAATAACACCAAATCAGTGGTGAGAGAATTTGAGAATCTCTAATCAGCATCTCATTAGGTTTGCCAAGTAGCGGGTGTAGACAACCTTCCTTGACGAATACAATTGTCACAAAACAACTAAAAAGGGCCAACAGTTTGTGAAACATAGACGATGATTACCCGCAGATCCTCGACAGGATTTAGGTCGTCTATTGAATTTATGAAAACAAATTGTATTTAGAAGGGATAGATGTACGCTTTGAGTCTTCCTGAGATTGAATTGGTGACCAAGGTGGAAACAAAACAATGACTGCTGTCCCTTTGACCAGGGGAGGACCAGGGGAGGACCAGGGGAGGACTAGGGGAGGACCAGGGGAGGACCAGGGGAGAGACCAGGGAAGGACCAGGGGAGAACCAGGGGAGGACCAGGGGAGGACCAGGGGAGAACCAGGGGAGGACCAGGGGAGGACCAGGGGAGGACCAGGGGAGGACCAGGGGAGGACCAGGGTAGAACCAGGGGAGGTGGGAATGCAGCCTTTTTTAGTTCCTTCTCCAAACTGAACAGATAAGTGCAGGTGCTTCCTCCTCTGCAAGGTCAGGTGAATGTGACGTCTGATCAGCGCTGTGTCTAAGCATATTATCTGGTGAAATCTGTAGAGTGAAGTGAGTGGACTGGAGCAGTCAGCTGTCTGAAAAAATCATTACATGGCTCGGACATTTTGGATAACTCTGGAGGCAATCGGTCGCTTGGGATGAGGCATGGATCGGAGACACCACAGTGCCCTTCAAACTCAATACTTCCCCCCACTGGGTCCAGGAAGGACTGAAAACATCCTCTCTTCTTGTCCCCACTGTTGTATTAGTACACTGAGGAAGGTTTGTTTCCTTTTTTGGATTGGAATGATTTCATTTACAATAAAGAAATTACAGTTTGTATGTTTTTTGCTATCCAAGTAACGTGTCTTTCAATGAACTCTTAAGTCAAATCTTCTTAACTGAAGTTTTCTTAGGATTACCACTGCTGACAAATTAACAGGATCTTGAAAAGGTAATCATTACATTTTAAGTGTGTGCCTTAATTATTTAAAATATCACTAGTCATCCTGTTCTTGATACACAGAATGCTAACGCTACTTCTGTTGTCACCATCTTAATCAAGTCCAATCACTCAGGAAGGCCTGTGATTGGTTGGATGCTACAGTGTGTTTTCCATGATTTTGATGTTCACGCACTTCCTAAAATATAATAATATATATAATAATATAATATATATATATATAAACATCTTATTAAGCTAAACAATGTTTATAGGCAGAGCAAAAACACAAACACAGTATATATTTGCAAAAATATTAAGTATTGGCTTGAGCATGGTAGTTTTCTGTGTTTTTGCTCTGCCTATAAACATTATTTAGCTTAATAAGATGTTTTAATTTTTATTGTGTGTCTGTTTATGAGGTATTCCTATTAACATATGTAAACTGGATTTTCTGAAGTAAAGAAAAAACATGTAATGGTTTATTTGAAGTACATGAGTTGCAAGGAATGAAACATCTCTTTGAAGATGGAAATGTCATATTCCAATCAAACATTTCACTGTACTGGAGGTTAATGAATGCCATTAGCCTGGCAGGAATACATTCAAACATGTACGTTTTTAAGATGCATAAATTAGATAAAGCACAGGATCCAATGTTTCTCTGTGAGGAAAGAAATATATGATAGCGACATAATTACATTGCTATGGGAATGTCTGCAATACTGAGGCTATTTCACAATCTTGAAACAAAATACAGTTTTTTTAATCTACCATTTGGGATTCCTCATTTTTTATGTTGATCTGTAATTATTAGAATCTTGTTATCCTTTTAGTGCAAATATCCATGTATATAATTGTTCATAAAACTGATGTTTATCGCATTAAAGTTTTGTTTGATGATAATTTCCTTCCAACCAAAACATACAAACAGCATTGTCTTCATTGAACCCACCTACATGCTAATGATAAACTTTGGATCAGTACTGTGTCAAATATGCTAGGTACTCAATCCATTGTTAGTGTGCCTGATTAAATAGACAACATTTATTTTTGCACAATATTACAATGATTATAACCCGGTTTGCTCTTCATGGGTTCTAGGAAATCCTAATTAGTTGTTCATCTAATTGTTTCCTTTTTGGCTAATGACTCATCTGTTCCTAAACTGTCCTGTTTGGCATTAATATTCAGCTTTTTCTATAGTTCATTAATCCTTTTAAATCATCATCTGTGTCCTAATTAGTTGATACTTGAAATATTGCTATACTTTAGATATTAAACTTGAGAAGAAGTTTGGAGTTGACTAATCATGCCATGACTTCCAAACCAGCATCACTGAGAAGAAAACTTTCAACTGAAAGTGGGACGGTAAAAAAAAACCCCACAATCATAAAGTCAAGGGAAAACATTTCCTTCAGAAGATGTTTTTACAAAATGGATCCACTTTTTTGGGGTCTCTGGCTTCTCTCCTTGCAGTATGATCTGCAGGTAAAGCAGTATGAGGGAAGTGGACATGGTAAGACAGCATGAAATATGAAAATATTTACTTTATGCACAGTGAGGTGGAATATTGGAAATCTCTGCTCTCAATTTCAGCCGACTAGCACTTCAAGAGTCAAAGAATATATATTTTTTTATATCTTCTGAAATATTGTGGAGATCATATTTTTTTCCTCTCTCTTTTAATTTGTTTTCTAGTTTCTTGGTAGCTTTGTTGTTCTGTATGGGTGGGTGAATTAATAAACTTATAATAATAATAATAATAATAAAGTTTTTTAATTTCAGAGTACTATTTAAAACCCCCTCTGCATAGACATGTATGACTTCTACAAACATCTAAATGTCATTTTGGGACACCAGTGCCTTGAAGGATGAGTGGCCTTTTGAATCTAAAATGAAAATTGATTATGCTTTAAAGGATTTCAACTAAAATGAGACTCACATCTCTTGTCACACAAACACTCTGGTTTCCATTAACATTAACCCTTTTGGTAAGAACCAAAAGATTGCCGGTGTAAGTCACTGACCGAACACACACTGCAAAGGTTTAATACTGTGACCCTGCCATATCATTCTTGTATGTAAGTAAAAGCCTGTGAGATGGACCTTTATTTTTTCACTGTCTCTGTCCTAACATGTGAAATATGGTTCTGCTGAGTGTTCAGTCAGGCGAACAAAAATCATTGCAGCTCTCCAGGTTAGCTTGACAGATGGTCGTCCAGACTGAGGGAAAAACAAAGGCTTCGATGAGAGGATGAACAACCAGCTTGGCACACCCTTTATAACCCTCCCTTCATAAAATCAACTTCAAGGTTCAATTTTTCCAAGCTTCCTTTTGTCAAGAAAAGGTGGAAAACAACTCGGTTTTTACTCTTGTAGACAAGCAGGTGAGTTCTCCTGCTGGATACCAGATACAGGAAGGGCATTTGTGTATTTGTACACCATTTCATGTGTGTAGTTAGTTATAGTTAACAGAGTTTACTAGTTTAAGGTCAGATTAAAAATGCTTCTTTTTACCAGGTTCTCATACAATACCTGCATCATTCGTACTTTTACCCTGTTCAAAATTAACCACTTCAAATTGAAATGGCATTCGCGAGACTCTAACTGTGCAGAATAATCAAATCATCCTGGTATCAGTCCAGCATCCTCACAAGAGACTGTTTGGTTCATCCAACCGTAATTGAAGCTCTTGAACAGCTCTTACATAGAACACTGCACCTCCTAACCACTGGTTGTCTGAAATCCTGATGGGTATCAGATGAATAATTCTAATGTTAATTATAAGGTTGAAGAAAATATGAGAAAATTCCTTTCAAGGCCGGTGATGAAGACAGTTAAAGATGTCATTAAATGCACCGTTACTGAGATTTGTATATTCTTTCTGAAGAGGACATGTGGGAGAGATAGGTGGCCGTGCTATTTCAGTAAATGTTGTGTGCTTCTTCACAAACTGGAAATGAAATGAACTGAAGTTGTGATTTTTTCTCTCTTCCTGCTTTATTCTGCTTCAGGTCTAACATGAGATGACACCATTCAGCGGACCAGCAGAGAACCATATTATCTGGATTAACTATTCAGTTTTAACTGTGTATTGACCTTCCACAACGTTCAACTAATAGTATGGTTTGTATACATAGATTCACAATCTGACATCTTTAAAGATATACCTCTTAACAGCATAAATGGAAGACGACTGCAGTTCACTGTTACAATCAGCCAAAGAAAGTTTCCCATTTAGAAAAAAGACATATCTAATATAAATACAAGATAGGTGAAGAACCATTTAACCAGGGTTAAGTCTGCTGCTGTTGGCAACTGTTGGTTCCTAGGAACTCATTTTTTCCAGTTCGATCCTTCTTGAAGTGCACAGAAATGACATTGTTTGTCACGTGAGCCGTGATGCTGTGGATCTGATCTCCTGATATGGTCGTTCATGGTTATGATCCAAACGTAATTGGTGGAATGAAGATCATTGATTTGCTTATTAGCTATGATGTGCCTGCTGTGAGCTGCCTAGCAACACGCTTATGATGGATTTGGATTGGGAGCGATCGGTACGGCTGGTTCATTACTGTGACGTGATGAGACTCAGACATCGATCAGGGGCAGCGTTAACCACATCCAAAACCTTTTGTTGTTCGGTTCAAAGACAGCAATAGTGGTGCTCTCTTTCAGATCCGTATCTTAAAACACGCCTCGTTCCTGTCTTGTGTACATGAGTAGAGGGTGGAGATAGAGAGGCTGCATGTGAGGTTCTTCAGTGGATCCTGTCAGGGTTCCCTCTCTTAAACAGGGGGTTCTTCTGCAGTCCCCATCCATGTAGTCTGTCAACTAGACGTGGAGAAACAATGAAAGAAGTCACGACTAGTGTCTGCTGAGGAGATCCAGTCTGGTCCCATTCCAGCCTGTCTGTGGCGCAGTGGAAAAAGAAAGAAGCAGCGTCATGATGTGCATCTGCATACACGCAGGTGCCTGTCTGTCAGGTGAACCAGGAGGAGCTCGCTCAGTCGACCCTGACAGCCTGGGTGAGTCGATGTGCTGAGTGTGCAGATAAAAGACCATCACTCACTCAGAGAAACAGAAAGAAGACAAGAGAGAGAGAGAGAGAGAGAGACTGAAGAATTGATGGAGATGAAGAGAAAAGAGTAAAAAGGACAAGAGAAGAACAAAAGGTGGTTGTTCAATGGCCCCAAACCCGGGCTCCCTGTCTAGGAATCATCAAGTGCATCGACTGTGTTATGCAGTATGTACTGTATGCATCTAACACAAGCTGTGAGATTCCTTAGAACCCAACAATGCATCGTTACAAGCACCTAGAGAATAAACATTCGACTAAACTGGCATAACGTGCTTGGACATCTTCCGAGCGGATGCCATGGCGATGGCATTCTGCGAGGAAATGAGGATCTGACCTGCAAGGCTGGGGTGCGTGTAACCTTGACCCTCGCATTTGGCCCCTCAAATTGGTTTTCAATTAATGGAGGCAACATTGTGGACAGTGACACAGACAGATGACCAGGACTTTGTTTGGGTTCAAAGAGGTTTAAGGCAGAGATAGTGCTTACTGGGGGAGAAAAGGGAGTGTTGGCAACATGATGCTCAATGTGCCAAAGCGCTTGCGTGGATTCTTAATGGCTGATTGTAGTGCTGTTTGCAATAAATTGAGTCTAAACAACCATGTTCTAAATCAATATTTAACTGATAGCGTTGTAGATTAAACTGTGTAATTTCTTTTCATCTTAAACCACCAAGTCTGAGACAAAAAACATGCGAGATGTGAAAATGTCCCAAGCTGAGGATCTCAGGCGTCTCAATGAACAAACAAAACTGAAGCTTATCTGCTCTTATAGCCGAATGACAAACCAGCCAGGCCTCACCGCAGGAGGGAGGGGATTCCAAAACCCATTCCTCTCCTTTATGGCCCACTAAAGCAAGGCCAGATACGCTGTTAAGTAGCACTGAACGATTGTTAGACTGCATCGGCCCTAACTCCCCCCAACAACCCCCCCCCCCCACCCCCCCTTATTGATTTTGCATTAGATAAACATGAATCTTGTAAATAAGAGGTGAACAGGGGTCTATTGCTTCTCTTCAATGTGGCAATGTAGCAAGTCATGCAGACAGGACGCTACGAGCTGAGCTTCGTTTGAAGTGTAATTATCTTTCCCAGTCAAGTGCGGTGAGGGGACAAATGGGATGGGTTGGGGGGATAGATAGCTCTTCAGTGTGCACTGCAAAGGTCAAGCCCTCACTAAACACAGGGAGAGGAAAGGGAGATTTATGAAGAGAAACCAATAGAATTTAAGGAAATTTAAGGATTTTTGGGGGGTTTCTTGTTCTTTGATCAAAAGTGATATGAATTGTAAATTGTGTGGCGTATTCTGTCAATGAGCTACACAGATCCTTTGCTGAATTTGCTGTTAATACTTCAGTACTTGCTGAGATTCATCAAAACGTGTTACATTCAATTCAAATCTTTCCTCAAACCTGTAACTCACGCCAAAGAATCACTCGGTTGGAGAAATTACCATAAAACCTAATACCGTTCCATCTTTTTTTACAGTCACTTATTTTGACCAGAGAGTTTCATTGAAGCCAATAATGTAGCAAACAATGAAACGATATTTTTTTTTTGTATTTTTTATTTTGGGTGCTGATATTTCATCCTTCTGTTAAAGCCTGTTTTCTATTGAAGAATGTATGTAAAAGCCCCCAACCACAACTGTGATTTATGTTTATGTGTTTGTAAAGTGACAGGTAGTCAGTACAGGGCCCTGGGAAGTGCTAAACAGAACTACATAAAAACAATGGAGGCAGAATTGGATCAGCTCAGCTGAAACACATTTGTCCTGTAAAAAATTCCCTACGGCAGCAGAATCGCGTGGCAGCGATGGGGACAGTATATCTGGCAAATGGGATCCTTTGCCTGTTTATTAATCAATAAACACATTGGGACGCATCAAACCATTACGCATTTGTGGCCCTGTTTTTAACGTCGGTAATTAATTTTCCCTGGAGTCTCTCTGAAGTGGACAGGTCACAAATAATACCTGAGCGCATCCCAAACAATACGAGACAAACATTCTAGATGTGATCCGTGTATAGAACAGGAACATACACTGTCTACTGCCAGTCCAGAGCACATTACACAAGTCTGGTTAAAACACTGCTTGATATATCTTTAACACTAACCCAACGAATTAAAAGACACCTGTAGCCGTAATTACTGTAATAATTCCTAGTACTAGTTAAACTCACTGCAGAATTACTATTCATCGAAGTACACACACACACAAACACGTACAGAGATTGAGAAAAAACGGATAAATGCACTCGATCTCCATGCTTAGAGGCCGACATCCAAAGCATTTATATCTCTTGAACCTGTTGGCTGAGGCATGTTGAGGCAGGATGAGATTGGAAGTGAAAGCCTTCCAGTTTTATTTAAGCCAACCCTTCTGATTCAATATGAAGCATGGCTGTGTGCAGATGATAACTAAAAGCAAAGGTTGACATCAATAGGGGCTGTGGGATGAACTGAACTGACTATGGGTGTGCGTGTGTGTTTGGGTGTGTATTTGTGTATGTATATGTGTATAGCGTGTCTGCGTGGGTGTGTGTCTGCGTGTGTATGTGTGTGTCAGGGGGTGGGGGGTGGGGGGGGGTGGGGGGGTGGATGTGGGATGGAAGGGATGTTTTCAACAGAGGACAGAGAGGAACACATCATTTTTCTCTTGCAGATTGACAGTGACATAGTCTACTAGTGTAGCAGAGATACATGATACTGGTGACAAAACAAACCCCTGTCTATCAAATAGTGAAGAAGTAAACACTAATAATCCCTGTCTGACAGCCCCTACTGAGGACGGGCTACTTGATTAGCACAACTCGTCGTGGCTGTTAATTATGCACACTCGACATTTCCAGGTCAATTTGTATTTCCGTACCGTTTAGCATTTCAAAGTTTGATGTTATTTTCAACACCTTATTAGGCGTCTGCAATTGCATCCGTGATTGCGCAACCAGATGACATCCATCAAGAGGTATTTAAGAGAAATACATTTTTTAAATGATAACGGGGGGGGGGGGGGGGGATTAAATGTGGCATGAATACCAGGAAGATGTAAAAACAGATCTGCTCATAAGAACCATTATTTTGGAGCTGCTGAGGAGACTATAGCTGTAGACACAGAGAGGCGTAGGCAACAACTTAATAAATTAATAAAACAACTTCCAAAATAATAACTTTCAGGTCTTTTAGAGTCATATAAAGTTTACGTTGATATTAGCTCGACCATATTTGTCAATGTTTTGGTAAATATTTCGTCCGACCTGGGGGAGGGGTTCTAAGTGGTATTTAACTTCATCTCATCCCCATACTCAGGGTGTAAAATGTCTGAAATGCATGAGTCAGATGGTGACTGTGTGCCATTTCACAACCTTTTTTTATTAAAACAAATGAACCTTTTTTTTCTAAGTTATGTACAACGTGATCTTTTAACTTATACTGAGATGTAACCTCAGGTTTCCTTGTTAACTGCCAACTTTACACATTAAATCATGTAATTGAATTAGACATGTGTTGACATATGTTGTACATAACTTAACCTTACAGTTTACATACATTGTACATAACTTAACCTTACTAATCGATTAATTTAGCCTTAACCAGACTTGAATGATGCGTTATAAAAAGTTCACACTTTCACACTTTACTTTCAATCAATGTGGCATTTACAAACCTTTCCCTCTCTATCTCTGGATAAATTGTCTTTGATAGAAGAAAGGAAATACTCCTCATAAAAATCTAATAACAGTCTCCTCAAAGGAGGGTATTGAATTCTGATGGCTGCTTCATGAACACCATTTATTTAACTTAGCAGAAAATCAAACGCTGCCTGACAATCTCTCAGAATCAAAAAGTGTCACATCCTCCTTATCAGTTCCCCAAACTCTCTCCCAAAGTCGCTTACTTTTCTTTTGCCCTTTATGCTTCACAAAGGCCTTGAAGGCTCGCTTTTAGTTTCTCTTTTTACTTTTCGGCAGGACTGTTCACGTGTTATTTCCTTCAGCTAGTCACAGTGCCGTGCTGGAATTTTGGCCTTGTTGATTAGAATCATGAATTACTCACTTAGATTCTTGCCGTGGGTGTTTGCAGTGAATTCTGCCTCGGCCCAGTGATAAAGAGCGAGAGCCTATCAGATGCTGCTGAGGAAGCATGATTAGATCTGGCTCCGCTGCTTTAGTCTGGGAAAAGCTTCCAGGCAAAGAAAGTTTGAGTTTTCAGTTTCATTTTCGCATGCTAACACAATGTTACATTAGCCTATATTAGCATTTCCTCAATCTCAGTTTGCATTTGAGAAACTGAACATGGTTGTCTTTGCAGCCGACTGCGAATGCAGAGAGAGAGAGAAAGAGAGAGAGAGAGAGATAAAGAGAAGAGAGAGAGAGATAAAGAGAAGAGAGAGAGACAGAGAGATAGATAGAGAGTGAGAGAGAAAGACAGAGAGAGAGATAGACAGAGAGAGAGAGAGAGAGAGAGGAGGGAGAAGCGAGAGAGAGAGAGAAAGAGAGAGAGAGAGAGAGAGAGAGAGAGAGAAGAGCAGGCAGGAAATGACTTCCAGGTGAAGGTTAATGTTTGTTAGTTCACCCCTGGACACACAGACCAGTGATTGATGCTTGCTTGCTCCTCCCCCTCAGGGTTAACTCTGGTACAACGGTATCTTTAGAGATGCTCTGGCCTCGGTCTTCGTACCCAAGCATGAAGCTCTGGGTTTTTACCCGTGCTTAGTGATCGATACGAGAATCTGAAGACCTGGAGAAATGCATTTAGTGAATACATTTCTGAATAAACCACTCACAATCGTCCCTCTTCAAGTAAGATACCTTTGTGTATCGTTGCAGTGGAAGACAATATCATAGGAAGTGGTAAGCAAACACACGCCTATTAATTTCTACAAGACATAAACAGTGCTTGAGGCTGTGGGCAAGCTGTGTGTGAGTTCCACTGTGTGAGAGTAGATTGGAAGCCATCTGGTCCAGTCCAACCTTTTCTCCACCGCAGACGTGCAAGCAAGCCATTTATACGTCTCCCCTGTGACTCCTTAGGTCGTCAAAGATTGTAATGAGTAATGGGATCTTCTCCGTAGAGGGTTTGATGTATGAAGGAGAGTGGAGAGGAAGGACACCAAATTCAACCACACGTTTTAATTTTTTGCGATACAGTATAAGCATAGCCAATGGGCTGTGTATTTATCATAATGACCTTCAGTCATCTCCAAGAGCATATTTTACAGTGTTAGATGGAAAATATGAATACGTACATAGGAGTCTTGTCCTTATTGGGTGTGAGTGAGCATAACAGTACCTTGCCATATAGTGGGGTGTGCAGGCAGTGTGCTATACCGGGGTATCATTTCGCTTCACCACATCTCCAACTTTTCCCTCTATGTCCAATAATTGCTGACACACCAAAGTCAACATAGCCCAGCAAGCCTTTAATAGTTTTCATTTTTCTTCCTTACATGATAGCCTCTGAGGTGCCATCATGAATGATCAGCACACGGCCTCCACCACTACTCCTCACAAAGGCTTTCCTCTCGTCGCTTCTCCTCCTCCCCCCTTCCTCTCCCCCCCTCTCCCCTCTCCCCTCCTCTCCTCCCCTTCCCTCTCCCCTCCTCTCCCCCCCCTTCTTCTCGTCTCCTCCCCATCTTCTCCCCTCCTCCCCTATCCTCTCCTCCCCTCCCCTCCCCTCCCCTCCCCCCTCCGCTCTCCTCCCCCCTCCCCTCCGCTATCCTCCCCTCTCCCCTCCTCCCCCCCGTCGTCCCCTCACCCCTCTCCCATTCCATCCTCATCCTAGCTGACCCTAGCTCTGCCCGGGCACATCTCTGGCCATTACTCTCCTGTGTGTCTCCCTCACTGCTCATCTTCACCAGATCCCATACAGACAATTTATATAAAAGACTTTCCCTCCCTGAGCTTTCATCACAGGTTCAGGGTAGCAGGCCCCTTCCCTTACACTCATTCTTTCCCCTTGTGCTGAGCCACCACATCAATTTGGTTCTTTAAAAACTATTTCAGGGATCCGATTTATCAGGCCTGACAGAACTTTCACGCACGAAATCAACAGCAGCCGAAGGCTGTGGTGGCCCAGCTCGGCAGCAAGAGCTATTCATCATTATTTAATTCAGGGACCCTGAGAATATTCTTTGACATTGTTAGCAATAGTAAAAAAAAAAGAAAAAAAAGAACCATCTTTAATGGACCCATATGCATGGGCGGTGAAGCGTAGACACGCAAACACTGATAGACTCTGATACAGCAGCTCTCCTGTTCTCCTCCATCAGAAACTCCACGGAGAGAGCAGGTCAACTCAAATACAGTGCATTTGGTTTCTAATGGACGTAACATCTGCAGTGTTTTAAAGATTACAGTTAATACTATGAAATGATGGAGGACGATTGCAGTGAATCATCCAGGAAGGCTTCGCATGACAGGCTTCGTCTTGCGTGTCACTGTAGTTTGATTCAATCATTCCTCTAACCCTGAGCTTCGACAGCACCAAGCCTATCAGGACATGTTCTCCCGCTTCCACCCCCCTCCGAGTCCCTTCTCTCTGGGCTTCCTTTGTCCTGTAGGCTCCTGGTGCTCCCGGGGCCACCAGTCCCCTCATATGTTAGAGCTCACTCTGACAAACAGGGAAGTGCTGGGAGTCAAATGTCAGTCTGATTAATCTTCCTGTTTTTATCTGTTATGTCGTCTGTCAGCTGTTTGGTTTTATCCCAGTGGGCTGATGGACATGGCGTCATGTTTTGTAGATTGATTTAGACTTTTATCGTAAAAAATAATGTTTTGTTACAAGATTTGAAAAACATTTTTTTTTCACGTTACGTTTCCTTGTCAGTACCAATTTGACAATCAAGATTTCAACTCAAAGTCAATTGACTCTGACACATGCAGTGTTTGTTTCTGTACCACGGTATTTGTCAGGGTTGTTTTCAACAGCCAGTGTGATGTGTTTTTCTCTAGGTCCTGTCAGTCTGGAGAAACTTTAACCTGGGTTAACCAAACAAGAACAGTAAAGTAGCGCTAACGTCATTCAAGCCTCTTTCTGCACCTCGTAGATCCGATGACGGAGGCGTCTCGTTGGAGGTAAGGCAGAGAACGGGGCGCCGAGGGGGGTCCTCACAAGATCAATCAAGGTGTTTATCATTACCGATTTCCAACTCGCTCAAGGATTGAATTGGGTGCAGCCATTTTTCCAAGCGTTACCTCGATATCTTTTATTTCCGCATGGCCCTAGATGGAAAGAATCTTCCAGGCCATTAAGCAGACAGTCTGCATCATAAAAGTTTGTCGGGAGCACTTTTTTTCTCTCTCTTCCTCTCTCTCGCTTTCTTTCTCTCTCTCTCATTCTCTCCGTTTTTCACTCTTTTCCTTTCAATCCCTCTCTCCTTCTAATAACCCCCCTCACCCCCCCCCCCCCCCCCACCTCCTAGCAGCAGATCAAGATCTCGATGCTGCAGTTTAATAGAAATCAGTCTGTTCATCAGCAGTAATGGATTGAGGTCATCCCCTCCTGTCAATTCAGGTTTAAGAACCCTGAAACTCCAACCCTGCCCTACATGCACCTTATCACGTAATCAGAGGTTTTTCTTCTCCTTCCTTTACAGGTTGGTTCGAGTGGGTCAAATCTTTGCCATTCTCCTTCCAGGTCGTAGACGTGAGTATCGAAGAAGTAAGGGGTCAAAGTTTAGAAACGAAGCCCCTTGACCGTTGATCCCACATTTGCATAACTGATGTGGTGATTGAGGGGGGGTGGGGGGGTGGGGGGGGGTTAACCCCTGGTTGGCAAGTCCATCAGTGCGGTATAGTGTGTCCACTTGAATAGCACAAGTTAAAAAAGAATAAGCGAGGATGAAACTTGAATCTTGTTGCATGCGGGTTTCCTTTCATTTGACATTCCAGAACTAGGACTCGGAGTGGGAACCAAATCAATCAAAGAGACCATGTGAACTTTAAAAAAAGTGCTTACAGTGCTTAACTTAAAACAGAAATACGTAAAGGTGCCAAAGCAACTGCAGCATGAGGTGTTGAATACCACAACTCACCGTGGTAACAAACATCCTCTCAGAGGATTCTGGGACAGGAAGCTGTGTTATCTCACTGCGGTAGAATCAGCGCTGTTGATTGGATGACTAATTTCCTGATTTAAGGACTTCAATCAGTAAACTAAACTCATTCACAAGCACTGAAATGAAACAACTTTCAATCATCATTTAACCTAATTAATCGAGTGCCATCGCCCTGTCAGAATAAATAAGGGACCAGCTAATACATTCACCCTGCACTATCACTGAAGTCAGGAAATAACTTGGCTAATTGAAGTGTAACGCTGGTGTTGCACATAGCTGATGTGGGCAAATGAGACTGAGTTAGTATTTCATACATTATCATAGTCTGCAATGTGGAACACTCTCAGTGTTCTAAAGAGGGAGGTGAGCACGTTCTACTTCCTGTATTTTAATGAAACATCCACACCTACTGTCTATCTTCTGTTTTTGAGGGCTGCTGGAGGAACCAGCATCAGGGCTGCAGATATCCAAACTGAACTGAACTTTCTAAACCAGCCATGGAGGAAACTGAACTTGGCAGTTCCTACAGAGAAAAAGAAACAATTCAAATTCCCTTTGAAGAGAAGAACATGCTGGAAGCCACCCAGCAGAGAACCCAGATCTGGAGGGGAGTTCTCCAGCAGGATCTCTAGTCAGGTTCCCCCGATCTCAGATATTTTATTGGTTCTGTTCTGATGTTTGAGCTGTGTGGGTGAAGCAAGCAATACAATAATATGTATTCTAAGATGCTGAACTGGGGAATAGTTCAAACCTGTTCATGTCTTATTAGTAAATGATAAAGAATGGTAGGCAGGCATAATGTAATCATTTTAATCTTCCCTCATTGCTAATTTCACACCTTGATATCACTCTACCTGCACACTCAGTCATTGCTGCAAATTCCTTTAAACAATTTATCTCTGTCTACCGTCTGTTTTCCCATCTATTATTTAATTATTATATTTTTTTTATACAGAACATGACATGTTGTTCTAGAGACACGCAGCAAAGTAGACAAGAACACCAGGTGCTGACAGCAAAGGAACTTTGATTGCTCCCGAAGTTTCTACCGTGTCCCATAAGTCACAGCAGATGTTAGGGATGACAGAAAGGATCCCAGAACACGGTGACAGGCTTCAGGACAGAGAGCGTGACGCCTCGTCTGATGTCGTGTTCGATATCATCCAGCAGCACGCGGAAAAAAATAACAAGGACTTCTTAATGTTTTACGAAACACTCCGCAGGGCTTTATGTCGTTTTAAAGGGGAATTAAAACTGTTCAATTCATTAGATGTGGACATTTAAGTTAGGAAACGAACAATTGTAAGCACGTGTTATTATTGATCAAAATATGAGTTTGTTTATGTTTACTAAAAGTGAAAATATGGTTTGCATTTTTACCTACCTGCAACTTAAATACCTGAAATGTCAAAATAGATCACATTTTCAGTGTACGAGGTTAAAGTCTGAGACTGCGGCAGTGAGTTTCTATGTGGTTGTAGCATCATCTGGTGGTAAAATAGATTAAACACTTTTGATCAGATACAGATACGCAAGAAATAATCAATTATTCTTAAACTTCTTCTTCCTTGAATCCTTCAAAACTTTCACACACAACAGACTCAAGTACACACACAAATAAACTAAGTAAAGATCATTTAAAAAAAGTAGTCAGATTGATATCAGGGAACTAAAATACTGATACTAGAAAGATCTACCTAAGTACAGTAACAAAGTTCATGTAGTTTTGTTATCTCCCTCTATGAAGCAAACACTTTCAAAGAAAGACGCTTGTTTTCCACAATATCAGACATTAGTGTTCCACAGACCTGCCTCCTATTATCATAGGCTAATAGCTTGTTCAATGGTGCAAGGTGATATGTGGGTTTACTGGTCAACCGAGGCACACCCCATTAACACAGGCTAAACCACAAAACAACAACATATAAAGCTTGTCCTACTTTAAGGCACTATCAAATTAGCTTTGTGATACAAGACACATTACAGCAACGGCGGCAATATATCACACAATCTCTGGTCAGAATTTCCACAGTGGCTCAGCAGCAACCTCTAGTCCTGTTACATAGAAGTAACAGCAGCATATACATTAGGCACACGTGTCATTGAGCATGCTAAATGGCTTGCAACACATAATCATCTAAATAATTATGAGGCTGCCATTAAAGTGAGTTAGATGGATGGAGAGGATTGGCTTTATGGGGGAAGAGAAAGAAAAAGAGGGGGAGAACTAATGGTGTAAAAGAAAGAGGGAAGAAATGTCGCTTTTTCTTGTGTTCCTTTTATTCTAAATTGTCGTTTCCTTCCAGCAGGTAAAAAATAAAAAATAAAATCCCAGTAGAGGCTGAAAGTACAGAGGGGACAATGGAATGATTAGCCCAATCAGGGGAGTATGGGATTGTGGGAGTACGGTGCCTACCGCTTCTCACAGCTCTCCTTTATTCTCCTGCATTGCATTAGTCATCAACCAGAGACTCCAGAAAATCAGTTCAGCAAATCTACCGCTCTCTTATTGCTCCCCTGTGGCAGACTGAATAAGAGGAAATCAGTTCACCCCCCAAAAAATCGAGGTTCCGAAGTTATCCACACTTTACGCACAGGCTCAAATGAATAATTTCCTCTTAAAGTATTTATTTCCACATTAAATCTCTTTCTTTCTTTGGCCATGGCAGAGCAGCATGTAGCTACAAGGGACTCTAACAGTTGCTGAGCAGCAGAAGTTCAAATGATTTGGTTTGACCTCAATTAACATTCAGTTAGAAGCAACTTCTGGAAAGTCACCATGTGACGTGCACTTAAGTAACTGTTAGCAGAACTGGAAATTACAATGATGTGAACAAGAGCTGTGATTGGTGGAGTAATACTATTGTTCTTCCTGCCTCACCTTGAAGCCTGTCTGGATTGGTCGGTTTAACAGTGGTGTTGTTAATGTTCCACCTCTGGCCCCAAAGGGGGTTCCTGAATGTCTGTATTCTTGTCCATTTCTATACTTGCCTATCCGGTTAAAAAACGGGTAAAAAAACACAGGAAATCACAGTCATTAACCTGAAATGCCACTAAGAATGACAGTGTTGACAGGTGTGTTCATCATGAAACCAATCTTGTTCACATTCCTGAACATGGTTTGCTTTCCTATGATTTCAGAGCACCCCTCCCAATTTGTGGAGGAAAAAAAAAGATGACAAGAAGCGTCAAGGTTTTATGGATTCTCACTAGTCTGGATTCATATGCACAAAGATGAAAACACAACAAAATATTACTACATTTATATTCATTCATTTAGCAGATGCTTTTATCCAAAGTGACTTCCAAAAGAGTGATTTACAAAAAGAGCATCGGTCACTGATCATAACAATTTGTCCCCAAACATTGCAAGTTGTCACATTATGAAACATAGTGTGAAACCAAACAAGTGCCAAAGAGCATTCAGTTAAACAAATATATATACTGTATATATACATGTACCATTTTTTCCCATTTAACATCATCCATTTGAGGGGCAGCTGTTAGTTGCTGCCTCTACACTGGTGAGATTCTCAGTCCTTCTCAGGGGAACTGGGGCACAAAATTGAGGTCCATCTGTTTGTGAGCAAACGCATCCATGACCACCCCGCCGTATAACTACGAAAACTGAACCAAACCCTTTGCCAATGATTCAGTCATTAATCCAGCATCACCCTGATGTTTTACTCTGGATGGAGTCTATGATTTCCCCCCAGACTCTAAAGCATCAGAGACCAGAGTCTCTTCCATCAGGCTTTGCATCTTCGCAAACAGGTAATTTAATGGATTGGGAGACATTCTCTCAGGAGAGATCTGGCCAAATGACCACTGAGACCCAGGAAACAGATCAATTTGAGGCTTGGTCGCAACTGACTAGTGCTACCTATAATAAGCTACACCTTGTCCATTAAAAATAAGGCTCCATCTAATTAAATACGGAGGCACTTGTTCTTATTGTTAACGAGATATGAAGCACTTTATTTATTTGGATGCATTTTATCTTAGGCATTTTATTGAGAGTATTTTCATTTTGAAACTTAGAAGAAGGGATGTGTTGCTCTTGGCTAACGTTTTGAAACAGGAAAAGAGATGTTCACATTTTCCTCACAGCTAAACAGAGTGAAACTGATTTCCCACATATCCAAGGTTCTGGCAGGACACACCTCTTATGAGAAAGAGGCATACCTAACTTTAACTGACATCCATACATCTCAGAAACATCATTGAATCTGTGTCTGATATTAGTCCAACGCACTTCAATGTGATCTCACTACTAAACTATTTTGAATCAGAATCTGAATCTGGGTCTTTTTTATTTTTATAAACATATACAGATCTTAAATTTTTAAAGTAAAATAAAAAAAAATGACTACTATATACAGTATAAAGGATAAGAATCTGAAAAATATGAATATATTCTAAACGGACAACACATAAAATATGGCTGATTCTGGGGCAGTGATAATGAGCATGCCTAATCATACCTAGATACCACTCTCCAGCAGCCTGTCAGCACTGATTACCTTTGCTGTTGTCAATACAATTACCAGCCTGTGATGCAGCTGTAAGCTAGCAGAGTGGAACGGAGGAGTGAGGAGCGTTGCTGTCTCTGCTGACCCCCAGCTTTAATATGCAGGTGTTCCCCGCTCCAACAATACAAACAGTGCTGATGACATTGAATGATGGCCTCCAGACAACATCATATAGAGAGAGAGACTCTAATGGAGCGCTGGTCTCCTAGGCACGTCTCTCCTCAAAAGCCTGCAGTCGAACTGTACTCTACTGGGAGAACAAAAGCATTTTTTAGAAAAAGAAAAAAAAGATAAAAGATTACATACTGTAGATGGACTTGGCCTGGATGTGTTTCATTACATTTTTCTAGATTGTTGCCTCCAAATCTCTAATGCTCTCTGAGAACATTTACAGATAATGAGGGACAGTTCCAAGGAAACTGGATATGTCACTCACGCTTAGCAGACAAGCTGAGGCATGCTGGTATACTTCAGGTAATCTGTGTAGGATGCAGGCTAAGACAAATATGGTTCAAAAAATTGTACAGAAGACCAAACACCCACACGGAGCAGCCGTTACACCGGTAACATTCTTGACAGTAACGCATATTTACTTTCCTAATCTCGGAAATGAAAACTGGAACTTGTGCAGTGTCGTATTGCAGCATAGATTCAGCAGAGACTTCCATTCAAACCTATTTTGATTAGTTTGTTATGATCTTTTACTACTAAACTCAATGAATAGTTTTTTTTAAGTTGTAATTTTATCATATTTATACAGTTTATGAAGTTCTACTTTCAGAATATTTATATATAAAGGGTCAAATATTATAAAAGGGTCAAATATCACCACCCCTCAGGATGGGGCTAACTGGGGGTGTCCTGTATGCACGATCAGAATAAAGGAGGACAATGGGAGTCAGGTGGCTGAGCGGTTAGGGAATAGGGCTAGTAATCAGAACGTTGCCAGTTCAAATCCTGGCTGCACTAAATTACGTTGTGTCCTTGGGCAAGGCACTTCACCCTTCTTGCCTCAGGGGGTAATGTCCCTGTACTTGCTGTAAGACGCTCTGGATAAGAGTGTCTGATAAATGACTGAATGTAAATGTAACAATGTCTTCTGTGGATGGTGACTGTACTAAGCATTAGATAACCCTGTTTGATATTCCTCACTAACTCCTCAGTCTAAGACAACGGCTGTCTGGAGAGTGAGAAAGAGATGAAAGGAGTTATCGAAACATGAAGACCAGGTTCTCCAGAGACTTGGAACCGCCGTGCACAATAAAAGGCAAACTGACATTCCTGATGATGTCATCAAATGGAACAAAAATAAAATACCCGGGGCAACTGATGAGGACATTCCCGCTCATCCAGGTTCGTAACTAAGCGACAGCCTGCGGTGATGCAAAGATGAGCCCAAGGAGAAACACAGTGGTAAAGTTTCACATTGTGTCACACAGGTGACAGGTGTGGTGTTTCAGAAGCAGCATCACTGAGAGCTATAAGTACCTGAGCTAAGGTCCAGGATGAACACAGAAGACATCGACGAGCCTTCCCTCCCTCCAGATCTCTCTGAGAAAAGACCATCTGAAAGGTAAGGAAGGTCTGATCCTTAACGTCTTAACGTCCACTTGCTTGTTCCCTGAACGTCAAAATAATATTTTACATTTTACAACTTATCCATTGAATTACAACAAGTACAGGGACATTCCCCCTTCAGGCAAACAGGGTTAAGTGCCTTTCCCAAGGACACAACATCATGTTAGCACAGCCTGGGGTTCGAACCAGGGGACCTTCTGATTACTAACCTGACTGCGCCACATTACTCCAATATTCCTGTTTGTTCTTTCAGCCATCATGTTCTGGGTGAAAGTGTTCCTTATTGGATCTCTCCTGAGTTCACTTCAGGCCCAGGATGTCTGCTCACAGGTCATCCGATGGACACATATCCTGCAGAGTTTAAGAGACCTGGTGAGCAAACCGAACATACGAATCTGAACGAATCTGAACGAATCCATGAATCAGTTGGGTGGATGAATATTTATGCGTGGCAAAATATAACGTTAGCTGCACGACACCATGTTTTTAACACTCTTCACCAACATTTAGTCATCTAAATGACAAATCATTCAACTCTTGTCTAGACTACTGTGATGTGAGTCTCATGGTACGGTGCTAATCATTTTGTTGTCCCTTTTAGAGCCACAATATCTCCCATGAGTGTTTGCATCTCTTTGACCATGAAGTACCATGTGACCCCCTGCAGATGATCAATGAGGTAAAGTCAAATGAGAGTCAGGTAGCTGAGTGGTTAAGGCGTCGGACTATTTATCAGAAGGTCGTCAGTTCGATACTGGTTAAGGCAACATGGGCAAGGCACTTCACCCTACTTGCCTCAGGGGGGAATGTCCCTGTACTTGCTGCAAGTCGCTCTGGATAAGAGAATCTGTGAAATGTAAATGAAGGTTTCTAAAGATTAGAACGCACAGCATTTACAGCTTCATCTGATGATAAGCAGTTATTTTGAGAGGAAGATAAGAAAATCCTTTATTTGTTCTGCGGTGGGGAAATTGTAGTTCAGGACAGAAGCAGGGTACAGTAAAGCACTCAGGTTGAAGTATAAAAATACAGTAAACGCAGTGAAAATACCAAAATACAAAGTACAAGATAGGGATCTGAGAGAGGAATGTTAGTGGAATAGAAACGGTCTGTGATAGAGTATCATATCTCCAGTCTACAGACTGTCATGTCTCTCTTTAAAAAACAGCTTAAACACACTGAGATGAGCCTGGCACATGTGCTGAAAAGGGCTGGAGCCATGTACAAGAAAAACCCTAAATCCAACGCATTAACTGAAGACTTCCTCACAGATCATCACAGACTGACGTCTTGTGTGAGTAGACACTTGATAGGATTATCATTTCGACATATTTTTATGTCATGCACGTGTCTCTCGATGCCAGATGAAATGGAATTAAGTGTTTCCACTTTCTGCTGATCACAGGCCACCCACATGTTTCCTGAACTTGAACCAGTGACTGCCTGCTTTGACCGGCTGGAGGAGTTTCTGATACACAATCAGGTGGGCATCAAAATAAATCAATTGTAAAATCTTCATAGTTTGGCTGAAACCAAAGTACATATGAATGTAAAATTGTAATAATCAAATCATCAAAATGTAATCGTATGTAAAATTGTGGTTTGAAATGATTCTGTCTTTAACTTAGTTATGTTTCTGTAACTGATGTGATTTTAATATGCATTATGTGACTACAGGCAGATCAGGTGTGTGCCTGGGAGATTATTAATGACAGAGTGAAGAGAATCCTTCAGAGGCTGCAGAACCGCACTGTCCTCAGGCGATAAGCAAACCATCAGTAGAGTTATTCTCTTGACTATGCATAAACTCTGCTGGATGTTATGTAAATTATTAAAGTGTATATTTATAACATTAAAAGATTAAATGCATACAAAGTTTTGTTACTTTATTGAACAGTATTAAATATGACTAAATTTACTTTAAACAGCAACACAACACAAGTGAAAGTGTAAAAAAATAAAATGGAGATGTAAAAGTCTTAAAAAAAAGTCCCACCAGGTGGCGCAAAGTGCTCAACAACAGAAACGTCAGTTGAGTTCATTGAATTTGTTCAACAGATACACATTGTTTAATACACAAGGTGGGTTAGTGTAAAAAAAAAAAAAAACATAAATTGTACCTTTATACAACTCTAGAACTTTCATATGAGTTCATGATTGTAAATCAAACCCTGTCAAGATAAACGTACAATACGTGTCGGTCATACCATAAAAAAACACAGGTGTGTTGAGCACTTGACATGATGAGCCCCCCCTGTTTATCTGTGAATGGGCTGTTCCTCTCAAGATCCGCCTACAATTATCCTGATTGGTCTAAATAATTGAGCTCATTGAGTGAACCGAAAGTTCATTGGTTGTCCCAGCTGTCTGTCAACTAACGAAGGCTCGCCTTATGCAAATCATGAAAGAGTTGCGGAACCGGGAGGATCCGGGCTGCAGGCGGAGAGGGGTGTGTGTGTTATCAGACTTCCCTTACCGGAAGGCTGTTTTTAAAACACTTTTATCTGTATATCAATCAATTTAAAGGAGTGCACGTGGACCAGTGTGAAGATGGCACAGCCAGATACCAAGAGATTCTTCGAGAATCTGACCGGAGCAGGGAAGTCTATCGCTGTGCTCACGAGCGGCGGGGATGCTCAAGGTACTGCAGGACGACTGCGCGTGACGGCGCGCGGTGACATTGTAACAGTGTTCCAGGCCGAACAAAGCGAAAAGCACCAGTTTAATCAACTAAAAAACAAACTTATTTTATTTTGCATTGTATTACATGTGCATGGTGGATATGCAGGCTGGTTACAAAGCTCCATCACCGTGATTCGTTGAAATATGACTGATTGTTATTGAGATACAGTCATTGTGTGCTATTCAGCTAGCAGGCTGCTGCTCTCTACATTGATTTGCAGTGTTTTAACACTTAGAAATCCAAGATGTCTGGATCTTATTGTTCATCTGCACAAGTATCCGCCTCTACTGTCGTGTTAAACAACAGCCCCTAATAAGGTCTTTCATTTCCAACTGCACCAGTTTAATTCACACATTGTTGTCACCGCCACTGCATTGCGGATCCAGTCAACTAGTTTGTGCTATAATTCAGCACTAGAGAACAGTACCTTTTAAAACTAATTCTGTTTTTTAAATTGTAATTGATGACAGTTAGCCAGCAGCATGATTCTGGGCTACAAAGTCACTTATTGACTAGTTAAATCACAACATTATTCATTTGCAGATGAATAAGGCTTGACTTTCATGTAATAATATTCATACAGCCAGAACTGAATGTTCTTAAATAAATCAGCTGTGGGGAATTCCTGCGTACGTGATGATCTGCAGGCGCGTCTTCACCGCGTCACCTAGCGCAGCCTCACCGCTTCACCTAGCGCAGCCCTACCGCTTCACCTAGCGCAGCGTCACCGCTTCACCTAGCGCAGCCTCACCGCTTCACCTAGCGCAGCGCCAATAGAAGGCCTGTCACGCGCAGGTCAGGTTGAAGGACCCAGGTCTGCAAGCTAATGCATTAGTGAGTGCACACGCACACAAACTTAAAAAATATATGTCAGGTCACTAGGGGGAGAAGGATGAGTTCACTGATGAGTCAGCATCCTGAGACTACATGACAAGGCCCTCTGCACCAGCTTGACTAGGTTATTCTTCTGACATTCAGCTACATGCTGCAATTTCACTATACGTCCATTAAAACGACAGACTATTTCCTGCTTGTAGAACACTCAACTGCAGTTGAGAGATGAACTGACTGCATGTCCAGTCCTGAAAATATGATGTGTTGAACTGCGTGCCTTAGCTTGACAGATGGGGAATTTGATGTCTCTTTTGGCTGATTGACTTGGAACAGAAGGAGGTCACATCCTTTTGAATGTGGTTTGCTTGGATGAAAACCTCAAGCTGACCTGCTAACATAACAACCAAGCTATTCTGTTAATCTACCAACAACTCCAGCCACGCATGACTGGATGACAGGAACTCTTGGCTGTGTCCGAGGAACTGAACTGCAGCCTTTTTGGTCGAAACGTCTAACCAGTTGGTTAAGCAATGCTGCTTTCCTGTGCCTCTCTCTGCCTATGCTGTTGTTGTATAGTTGGTCTACGACAATCACGGTGTTGTCCTCAGTTGTGTAATTTGAACAATTCTAGATGAACTACCACTGCAGGATCCCTGTCATTTATGCAATAGTTCCAAATCTACAGGAAGTTGTAGAGTTTCGATGTTCTTTTGAATTTCTCCTCCTCATTTTGGTCGTCCAAATTGTCAAGCTTCAGTGCCATGTTGCTTGGTAACAGTATTGCAGCCTGGTTACCCTTACAGGGTTCTCCTAGTTTGGGGAGAGGGAGAGGGAGGGAGAGGGGTAGAGAGAGAGAGAGGGGTAGAGAGAGAGAGAGGGGTAGAGAGAGAGAGAGGGGTAGAGAGAGAGAGGGGTAGAGAGAGAGGGGTAGAGAGAGGGAGAGAGAGCTTAAGAAAGCAGACCTTTCATGCACTGTTCAGCCCTCCTAGAATCGTCCTCGATCCAACAATCTGCTTGGCAGAATGTGTGAAGCCTGATTGGTTGTTTGTATGGTTTGCTGGACATCATCATTCAGGGCACAGAGACCTAGCATGTCTCAGAACACAGCTAACAACCCGACTGGAGGAGGAGTGAGCTTGTGTTTGACCAAATATGGCAGTGAGTCCTGCTGTGGATGAAACAGTGGAGCCAGAACACACACACACCACACCACGCTACACAAACACACACTACACTACACTACACTACACACACACACACACACTACACTACACTACACTACACTACACTACACTACACACACGCACACACACACACACACTGCACTCTTCATTTAGAACTCAAACTCTTCTAATGTAGTGCATCTCTACTGATTTGAAATAAAATCAAATGTATCACTTATGAAGTGCTTAAACTGAACCATCTTTGTCTAGTAAGACTGCACACTGAACCTTCCTTTTTAATACTCCTTTAATTCCTTTTGGACAGGAATGAATGCTGCTGTCCGAGCTGTCGTCCGGATGGGAATCTATGTAGGGGCCAAAGTTTACTTCATTCATGAGGTCAGTGTCTGAGCCAAGCTTAAAAAAAAGAATATACAAAGACCTCCCTGTTCTTACCATCAATCAAATACACCTTAGTTCTTAGAGTCTCCCCGAAATCCTGCTGGACTTCATCCAGGTTCTTCCCAGTAAGACTTTGTCAGGTTAAGCAGGCAAGCTGAGCAGGACTTCTGGAGGGGTTCTTCCTCCAGCTGGGACATGTCTGGTCCTCTGTTATGTAACTAACTGGAGGTATTAAGCTGCAGCACCCCTCCCTCCCTCTTCTCTCTCTCCTTCTCTCTACGTCTCTCCCTCCCTCCCCCCTTGTCTCTCTCCCTCCCTCCCTCTTCTCTCTCTCCTTCTCTCTACGTCTCTCCCTCCCTCCCCCCTTGTCTTTCTCCCTCCCTCCCTCTTCTCTCTCTCCTTCTCTCTACGTCTCTCCCTCCCTCCCTTTTCTCTCTGTCCCCTCCCTCCCTCCCTCCCTCCCTCCCTCCCTCCCTCCCTCCCTCCCTCCCTCCCTCCCTCCCTCCCTCCCTCCCTCCCTCCCTCCCTCCCTCCCTCCCTCCCTCCCTCCCCCTCACTCTCTCTCTTTCTCTCTCCCCCTCTTGTCTCTGTCTCTCCCTCCCTCTCTCCCCCTCGTCTGTCTCTCCCCCTCTTCTCTCTCCCTCTTTCTCTCACCAGGGATAATAGCTCTGTTATCTTTTGTAACCTGTTCATGTCAGCTAACAGATTCCTATGTCTGGGACCTGCAGTGACAGGGACAGGAGTTCATCATCTTCCATTGTGCAGCCTTCTTAACTTGTCTTAAGTCTGCCTCACAGGTTTACAGTACACCCGCTTTCTAGCTAAGTTTGTTTGTTGACTTTGTGACTCTGTAAAGCTTCACATATCTGAGCTGGATGTGTAGCAGTACAGCAGCGTCTTACACAAGACCACAAGTATAGCAGCACTGAATCATACAGCAGGAAGGAACACAGGATTCAGCTGAGCGTGAAGAATGTAAAGTTGAATGTTGTTGTTGTTCCTGTCAGGGTTACCAGGGTATGGTGGATGGAGGCGATAACATTGAGGAGGCCACATGGGAAAGTGTCTCCAGCATGTTACAAGTGGTAAGTAGAGGCAGAGATCTTCAAATAAGAGGCACACTGCCTCCAATCAGCCTCTGGTCAACGTTTAACCAGGAATGGTTCTGTACTGTATTAACCTGTTACCAGGGGTGTGGAAGGGGGGGCGGTGCTCTGGGAAATTTAGAATGAACGTGTGTTGAACGGAAAGAATGACACAACCAAAAAGTTCAGTCTCCCCCCCAAAGTTCAGTCTCTTGATAGGGCGTCAACATTCTGAGCGACACCCTCCCTTTGCCCACCGCACGTATCAGCGACCCTTGACCTCTTGACCTCTGAGCGACCTTGTTGTGTGACCTGCCTGCCTCTCTCCAGGGCGGCACCGTCATCGGCAGTGCCCGCTGCAAAGAGTTCCGGACCCACGAGGGGCGCCTGAAGGCGGCACACAACCTGGTGCAGCGCGGCATCACCAACCTGTGTGTGATCGGAGGAGACGGCAGCCTCACAGGGGCCAACCTCTTCAGGGAGGAGTGGAGCGGTCTGCTGGCAGAGCTGGTCCAGCAAGGTGCTTAACTGGAGCCTCAGCCTGACCTTTGACCACGGGGAGGGGTGGGTGGGTGGGGGTAGTGTTGTCGATGTGTTGGTTGAGCGGGGAGGGGGTTTGTAATCATCTGGAACCTTGGATCTGTGTTCTGAATGGTTTCTTGTCTTCTTGTGTAGATACAGTTAATTCAAAAACAGTTGAGGGATTTGCATCTTCATCGACTCTGCAGCTAACTTGATCTATCGTGATTTTTAAGAACAGGATTAATGAGAGAAATCCAGAAAGAAATCTTTTTAATCTGTGAGGTTTAGTCCTGACAGCCCTTTCCATCTTGGGAGGACTGTAGGATTGCATGTGTGGATGATTTTCCAGCTCAAGGTCTTCTTTGTCTGTGACCTGACTGGATATTTCCTCCTTCCTTTGTGCTGCAGGGTTGATTGATGAGGAGTCGGTGCAGAAGTACTCTGCCCTGCACATAGTGGGGATGGTGGGATCCATCGATAACGACTTCTGCGGCACCGACATGACAATAGGAACGGACTCCGCCCTCCACAGAATCATCGAGGTGGTGGACGCCATCATGACCACTGCCCAGAGGTCAGGAGGGACTGCTGGGGTTCAGATGGGGTCACATTAGATTAGGTGTAGGTTATATAAATGTAACCTAATTCATATCTTTTCGTCACCAGTCACCAGAGGACTTTTGTTTTGGAGGTCATGGGAAGGCATTGTGGGTAAGTTACAAACTTACCAGCTCAAAAAGACCGAATCAAACGCATTTTACAGGCACTGCGCATCAGTTTAGGAACATGTGTGTGTGTGTGTGTGTGTGTGTGTCTCTGTGTGTGTGTGTGTGTGTGTGTGTCCAGGTACCTAGCTCTAGTGAGCGCCCTGGCTTGTGGAGCAGACTGGGTTCTGATCCCAGAAATGCCCCCAGCAGACGGCTGGGAGGACAAGATGTGTCAGAAGCTGTCTGCGGTAACGCCTCTTCCTGTTCCCACCAGCCACCCCCCCCCCCCCCTTACCTGCCGTGTTACCATGGCAACACAGCTGATCACCCACCCCCTCCTCTCTCTGTCTGCTGTTTAGCACCAAACACTGTGTACTGTGTTATACCTGTTTGAGCCAGGACCAGCATTAGGAAGTATGTCGTTAGTACTTCTTGGTACAGACTAAGTCTCATGTGCAGAAGGCCAGGGTTCGATTTCCCAGGTGGGGGTTCGATTTCCCAGGTCAATGCATTGAACATGTGTGCGCCTGTGAAATGTCCCCACTGTGGGACTAATAATGGATCACGTCTTCTTCTGTCTTCTTTATTCCATGCGATGTCCTGTTAAATCACTTGTGTGTAACAGAATTTTTCCTCTTTGATGGCGTCTGCGTTTGTACCATCCAGACTCGTTCCAGAGGTACAAGGTTGAACATTATCATAGTGGCTGAGGGAGCCATTGACAGGCACGGGAAAGCTATAACCTCTAGTTATGTGAAGGATGTGAGTACCTGGAACGCAGCGTCCAAGGTGAAGCCAAAAGACTGGAGACTGGGCAGTGTCTAAGGACGTCTACCGGCCAATCAGAACAGAGACGGTGGCTTAATGATCAGGCCATGTCTCCACTGTCTTGTACTTCTCTATCTGTGGAGGATTAATGAAGTAGGGAGACGGCAGGACCGAACTGCCTTATCTGTGAAACAGACTAGAGAGGTAGACAGGATATTGCTCATTTTTATCGTCCAAACATTGAACAGCTGTCCTTGATGGCTCTCAGACACCTTGCCACCCTCCGGCCTCCAGCTTTTGAAAGCCCATGCCAAACCATCTGTTTCAGTTCTGTCGTGTGTCTTTCACCCCCCCACCACCCCCCCTTCCCAACGTAGAACCGAGCAGGAATGAAACGGCTGAATATCATTATAGTAGCCGAGGGGGCAGTTGATTGTAACAACAAGCCCATAACTACCGACCATGTGAAGAATGTGAGTACAGAGGGTGCCCCCCTGCTGCCCCCCCCCTCACCCCCTGGTAACCACACAGCTTGGGACTGTCCTGTTGCCCCTGTTTGCCCTCTTCTACTGCCTTCTGGCGTGGCTTCTTCTTCTTCTGTCGCTGTGGCCTCCTGCCAGCCCCACGCCCCCTCTGCAGGTGCCCCTCTGCTGGGGTAAGATGCCTCTGCTCTGGGTCTCACTCTCTTTCTCTACCCGCTCACACACTAAAGATACCTGAATGCTACGGCCGACTTGCGCAGGTTCTAGATTTGAACCTCACGCTGCATTAGATTTGAGTTTAATTCAAAAGGTTCACTCGTTTTTGTTGTATGGGCCTTGACAGCGTTTTTTTTATTTTATTATTTGTTTCCTGGAATATCCTGAGCTGATCCAACTAACCTGCCGTATTTCATGTATTTAATCCCAAAATATCAATGTTATGCCGCATTTTGAAAACCAATCTTACCCGCTTTGAGATTGAATATGCTCAAGCCGACCTTAAAAGATCCCAACTAACATGACTGAAAAATAATGGTTTGCATGAGCTTTGCTGTTTCCCTTGCCGATATATTTCTTAAAGCATGTGATTGTTGTGAAAAAATTAAGCTTCATAAAATATGATTTATATTTTGAAAAAATAATTCAGTTTTATCAGTAGTTTGATTATATTCGTTTTGTATTTCAGAAGCTATGTTTTAGCGTTATAGAGTCATTTTTACATTGCATGTTTACCAACATTTTAAACTAATTTAAATAGGATTTGGTGTCTTGCTAAACCCTGTATTTTCTGCCAAGCTGGTGGTCCGGTGCCTTGGGTTCGACACACGTGTGACCATCCTGGGCCACGTCCAGCGAGGAGGAACCCCCTCCGCCTTCGACCGCATCCTGGTGGGTACCATGCCCTTTAGGTGCACTTCATTCGACTGCCGCGACAGTGTAACCAGTTAAATCTCTATGTTAACTCTACTCTCTGGGCACTCCGGAGTGCAGAGCGAGGTGAATCCAGTGCACTGTGGATCTTTGCTCAGCCAGTTTGGTCTGTAATCCAGACCGGGCCATGCGCTCTGTTGCTCTGCAGAGGGATCGTTCGTGTTTTTAGGTTAAGCATGTTAACAGATTAATGCGGTGGCACGTGCTAGGGGGGAGCATGCACACAATGAGAAGAGAAAAAAGGGATAACACTAGTGGATGAATGTTTTTAGAGAAGGGGGGATAAAAAAATACGATTTGATAGAAAGTGAAGGGGGAGATTCAGAGGGTTTATGATCAGGAACAAGAGAGGGAGGGAGGGAGGCAGGGAGGGACACAGGGACACACAGAGAGACCAGAAGGATGGAAAGAGAGGATAATCTGACTTGTCGTGTGTGTGTGTGTGTGTGTGTGTGTCCTGCCCAGGCCAGTCGTATGGGTGTGGAGGCTGTGCTGGCCCTGCTGGAGACCACAGCTAACACACCAGCCTGTGTCGTGTCTCTGTGTGGGAACCAGTCTGTCCGGCTGCCCCTCATGGAGTGTGTTCAGATGGTAGGTACTCTGCTGCCCCTCATGGAGTGTGTTCAGATGGTAGGTACTCTGCTGGTCCTCATGGAGTGTGTTCAGATGGTAGGTACTCTGCTGGTCCTCATGGAGTGTGTTCAGATGGTAGGTACTCTGCTGGTCCTCATGGAGTGTGTTCAGATGGTAGGTACTCTGCTGGTCCTCATGGAGTGTGTTCAGATGGTAGGTACTCTGCTGGTCCTCATGGAGTGTGTTCAGATGGTAGGTACTCTGCTGGTCCTCATGGAGTGTGTTCAGATGGTAGGTACTCTGCTGGTCCTCATGGAGTGTGTTCAGATGGTAGGTACTCTGCTGGTCCTGGGGTCAGGGCCTGAAAACACACACACATCCTTATTATGATAACACACACACATCCTTAGTAAAAAAACAAAACACGCGCACACTCTCGTCCTCAGTATGATAATAATCATAAGATCACAAATGGTAGTACATAAATAAGGACTCAGTTATCTCTTTTACAACCCCTCTTTTCTAAAGTGAATGCTTTTGTATTGTACCGTATTTTTCGGACTATAAAGCGCACCTGCATATAAGCCGCATCCGCGCTTAAAAAAAAAAAAAACTTAAATAAAGACATACAAGCCGCACCTGCATATAAGCCGCATCCGCTCTATTTAAAGCGGAAGTTTCATGATGAAGGGGTGAAGAAGATGAAGATAATAGGATTGGAAATTTGTCGTACTTCTATCTGCTTCTACCAGTTACCATATATCTCCTAAAGAGGAGCTAGCGTATTCTTCTTTGCATTTATTTTATCTTAGTTTTGATTCTAGTTCCGAGTTAGAGCGGCCCTAGCGGTGGAAAAAAATCCACAGAATAGCCGCTCCTTTTTATTAGCCGCATGGTTCAAACCCTAGGAAAAAAGTAGCGGCTTATAGTCCGAAAAATACGGTATATCTTTCCTACACAGGCCTTGTTTATCATGTTAGCCCATTAATGTAATCCCATGATGCACTGCTAGTCTGCTGTGTCTAAACCCCATACGCACACCCTGAGTCGTTGAGTTGAACATACGGGTTCTAGAGTAACAGACGGGTTCTAGAGTGAAGTGTTTACCTGCAGGTGTGTGTTTCTGCTGTGTGTTTCTAAATCCTCCTTCCCCCCCTCAGACCCAGGAGGTTCAGAAGGCCATGGATGAGAAGAAGTTTGAGGAGGCTGTAAAGCTGCGCGGCAGGTACAGACCAGACCACTGACCAAGCGCTCACTGTCTTCAGCTCAGGGTCACAGCGGGTGACATCACCCTCACTTCCTGCTACATTAAGCAAAAGAACCACAGTTAGCCGACTGGGTTTAGAATTTCAGGACTGATGCTGTTGCTAGGTGACCCCACTGTATTCTAAATTGTGCTTTAAATCCAAGAGATCAGCTTCTTTTATTCCCTGACACCAAAAACACACAAACACACCCACATATATATCCATAATCCTGTCACTTCCTCCTAAACCTGTAGCAGACTGTCATTGTGCCGTTGTGGATCTTTACAGGAGCTTTGAGAACAATCTGAAGACGTACAAACTACTAGCCCACAGGAAACCTGAATCAGAGCTTCCACAGGTAAACCACCTATAGCTAGGACAGCTGTGTGGTTAGGTAATCAGGCTAGTAATCAGAAGGTCACAGGTTCGAATCCTTGGCCGTGCAAACATGCATGCCCAAAAAATAGTGTCTGCTTAATGACTAAATGTAATGGTAGGATTATCTATCCACATATGAGAGTTGGAACGTATTGACCCACCTCTCTAACCTCCACTTAAAAACTACACTAGCCTAAAGACACAGACTAATGGTGTGTCGTAATCCCCATTAGACTAAGCAGTGATGCGGCTGTAATGGACATTTTCATTAACTTAACCTTTAATGATGGGAAGAGGGCGGTGATGTGTTGTGATTGAAGAGGGAGCGAGGGAGGTGAGACATAATTAATCTAAGGTTAGAGAAAGGTAGAGAGTAATGACATCACTGAGGGAAGAAACTCAAACAGATCGCCTGAGAAAATGATGGGACACTTAAACGCAAGATGGAGTTCTATTCTGTTCCAAAACATTCACTAGTTATTCCAATTTGTAGTTATCAAAACGTATCGTCAACTCTCTGAAGATCAGAATCACCCCTTTCTAGTGGAGGTGCTGAATGTCTACAGCGTCAACATCTTGAAGTGTGATCATGTCATTTTTTGGAGGTGAAGGTGTTGCTTCAGTTTGACCTCTCAGCATGACCTCTCACCTCTCTCTGTGACCTCTCACCTCTCAGAGTAACTTCAATGTGGCTGTTCTGAATGTGGGCGCCCCCGCCGCAGGCATGAACGCAGCTGTGCGCTCTGCCGTCAGGGTGGGCATCTCTGAGGGCCACAAGATGTTCGCTGTCAGTGACGGCTTCGAGGGCTTCTACAAGGGACAGGTACTGGGCTCATACAAAACTGAATCTGCATCAGAATAACACATGCAAATTACACAAATCATTTAGTTTTAAACTTGTTTTTAACCAATTTACTTTGGCAAAATGGAGCATACAAAGAACATATACAGGACTTAAAAATATGTTAAAAAAAATAGGCAATAGCTATACAGTATAGTTGATGTATTGTAGTTGAAACTCTGGTTCTAATCCCCTGGAGGAAGACAAGACTGTGTCACTTCCTGCTGCTCACTTCCTGCTGTTTGACTTGTCATGGTCATCTTCCCCAAGCATGATCATCCTGGATTACTGTAAACCACTTCCAGTCAGTAACCACCACTCAGCCTCCCTGATCTGCTGGGGACTGTAGTACCACTACTAGCTGACAGAGGGCGACAGATCCAATACCTTTACTACATGGTACAGGACTTGGCCTTTACACAAACAAACCTTAGATCTGTTAGAAATGCCCTGAGGCGGGTAGAATAGAGTTCTGTGCTGAAATCCAGCTCCTCGTTCCTCAGTCTGTACACAGCCAGGGTTAATCCAGGGGACTGCAGGATTAAGGGGATTACGTAAGGTAGAGGGTGACTGTTAGCAGGGATTGGCTGCTGCTTGTTTCAAAAGGCTCTCAGTTTTATACAGCAGAGTTATGATAAAATGTGTTTTATACTTTGGTATAGTTGAAGTTTCACTGACACGGTCGTTCTGGGATTTTTGCCAGCAGTAACATACTGATCTATCACGCTGGGTTTGGAAAAGGGAAATAGGATTTGCAGTCAGGTGATTCAACCTCCTAAACAAGCTATAAAGATTGTAAACTCTCCGCTGACAATGTGGAATAAATAAATCCTCAAACACAGAATATTTCAAGTATTGATTCAAACTGCCCACACACACACACACACACACACACACACACACACACACACACACACACACACACACACACACACACACACACACACACACACACACACACACACAGCCTCAGCAGACAAACCTTAACAAGCTTCCAGCTGCTGCTGAGGACGAGCAAAATCAGTCAGGTTTGACCTTTGACCCCTGAAATGACCTGTGTGTCTTTGTTCTTTCCAGATAAAAGAGATCAAGTGGGCCGATGTGGGAGGATGGACCGGCCAGGGTGGCTCCCTGCTGGGGACCAAAAGGTACACAAGACCAGCTGGAACAGTCCTGTTTAACCTACAGTACAGAGAGCGTGTGTCTGGAGCTCTCTGATGGCTTCTTCTGGATAGATTCTTAAAGATTCTGGAATCTTATAAATAGATTCTGGAATCTTATAGATAGATTCCGGAATCTTAAAGATTTTCCATGTTTCTATGTGACGTTGTTTTGTACATGCTGTCATCTGAATTTCTTTCCCCTTCGTTCTCCAGGACTCTGCCTGCAAAGCACCTGGACAAGTTAGCAGAGCAGATGCGTAAACACAACATCAATGCCTTGTTGGTCATCGGGGGATTTGAGGTACGTAAAGGTCAAGTTTGGTTGCTATGCAACGTGTACTGTGCCACGGTATATCGTTTTTAAACCACTACTTTTGAGTTCAAACATTACTATAATAATATTATTGCAATATCATATCTTGTAGTAGTATATTATAGTAATATTATTTGTGGACATACAAAAAAATACAAATGGAGAATCAATGTTGGCAATGTAAGTTTTCTTGCCAAATTCATTTGTAGATAGTGCTGTTATTTTGGAATCGTCTGCTGTTGTGTTGTGATGGAACAGGATGTGATGTCATTTTTCCATCCCTTGCCAAAGCTCTGCTCCTCCTCTACATTCTGCCCACATGCTTTCATGCTCCATCCTGCCCACACACTAGCCATAGTCATGCCTGCCTCCCTGGCCCAGAGCTGCCTCCCTGGCCCAGAGCTGCCTCCCTGGCCCAGAGCTGCCTCCCTGGCCCAGAGCTGCCTCCCTGGCCCAGAGCTGCCTCCCTGGCCCAGAGCTGCCTCCCTGGCCCAGAGCTGCCTCCCTGGCCCAGAGCTGCCTCCCTGGCCCAGAGCTGCCTCCCTGGCCCAGAGCTGCCTCCCTGGCCCAGAGCTGCCTCCCTGGCCCAGAGCTGCCTCCCTGGCCCAGAGCTGCCTCCAGGTTCCTGTCCCAGTCAGCAGAATGACTCAGTCAGGTTCCTCAGTCAGGTTCCTCCGTCAGGTTCCTCGGTCAAGTTCCTCAGACAGGTTCCTCCATCAGGTTCCTCAGACAGGTTCCTCCATCAGGTTCCTCAGACAGGTTCCTCAGTAAGGTTCCTCAGACAGGTTCCTCCATCAGGTTCCTCAGTAAGGTTCCTCAGTCAAGTTCCTCAGTCAGGTTCCTCAGTCAGGTTCCTCCGTCAGGTTCCTCCGTCAGTTTCCTCAGTCAGGTTCCTCAGACAGGTTCCTCAGTGAGGTTCCTCAGACTGGCTTTATTTGGAGTCATTCTAACTGGAGACAGGAACCCAGATAGCGCTGCTTCTGTGTTTGGACATTTCATGCTGTCTGCTGGAGAAGTTCACTGGCTTTCTTATATCTGTGGTTTTCGGTGTGATTAAGTCTGTGAAAGGGGTGTGTGTGTGTGTGTCAGGTGAGTGAGCGGGTGAGTGTGTGTGTGTTAGCATGTGTACTGTTTAATTGAAGGTATTGGAGTGTGGGGTGCTACATGTGTGTATGGGGAGCTTGTGGGTCCCTTTTACTTGCTGTAAGTCGATCTGGATAAGAGCGTCTGCAAAATGACTAAATGTGTGCGTGTGTGTGTCTGTGTGTGTGTGGAGGATACCTGTCTGTCTGTCTGTCTGTCTGTCTGTCTGTCTGTCTGTGTGTGTGTGCGTGCGTGTGTGTGTGGAGTGATACCTGTCTGTCTGTCTGTCTGTCTGTGTGGGGTGCTACCTGTCTGTCTGTGTGGGGTGCTACCTGTCTGTCTGTCTGTGTAGAGTGCTACCTGTCTGTTTCCTGCTGCTGTCCGTTGTGATAGACCTGGCTCTTCCTTTGGCACCCTCATGTCTCCCCGCATAGCGACACGCTCTCCCCCCTCTCCTCCCCTCTCCTCCCCCTCTCACCCCAGCACACACTAAAGCCCTTGGCTCCGCCCCCTGCAGGCTTACCTGGGACTCATGGAATTGTTAACCGCCCGTGGGAAATATGACGAGTTCTGTGTACCAATGGTTATGGTCCCTGCCACTGTCTCCAACAATGTGACTGGCTCAGATCTCAGCATTGGGGCAGACACTGCCCTGAACGCCATCACTGATGTAAGTGAGGCTGGCCTCTGCCACACCCAGGGGAGAGGCCCTGTTAAACACAGGGTCATGGCCAGCCAGCCAGCCAGCCAGCCAGCCAACCAGCCAACCACTCACACAGCAATGAAGGAATCCAGTACCAATACTCTCAGCTTCTGCTTCCCAGCTGTCAGATTTAGAGCGTTCCACTACAGACCGAGACATTATGACATTAAGTATCCTGTAAATGTAGCAGCTTCACTTCCAATGTGACTGACACATTTGGCCATGTTGCAGTCCATGATGGTCTCTTTTGGCAGCCAGACACTATGTCTGAATTATATCATGATGTTCTATGAATCAGCCAGTCAGTCAGTCAGCCAGTCAGTCAGTCAGTCAGCCAGTCAGCCAGTCCTAGACTGCCTGGTGTGACTGGTGGAGCCTAAAGCTGAGCTGCTGGTCTCCAGGTAAGTGAAGGACAACATGGGGGCATGCTGGCTCCTCTGTTGGTGTCTCTGCTCCCATGTTTGCTCCTACCCGCCCCCCCTCTCCGTCCCTCGACTGTGCTTGCCCTTACCTGGGTCAGTCCCCCTCCCCTCCCACCCTACCCCACCCTACCCCACCCTACCCCACCATCTCAGGTGAGTGGTTAACAATGTGCAGACTTGACATTGCTGAATGACACTAACTCTTAACTGCTTCCACTAACTTAAAGTGCTATAGACTATTTATAGATCTAATTGTGGAGAGACTAACCACATTTCCAACAGCATTGCCTTTTTTATGGTCACTTATTACTCCAGGGCATGTTTTAAAATGTTTCAAGAGTATTCTATTGTTTGGTGACATATAATATAATAATATGTCTGCGATAATCCAGACAGGAGGTATATTCTAGAATCATGTTACCTCAGGTCCCCCCCGCCCCCCCAACTGGTTTCATATCTAAGAGAGACACAGCCATTTCCTTTAGCGTTAGTGTTCCAGTATGTAAAACATGTCAAGTCTGGGCCTTGGTTTGGCCATCATCCCCACCTTTCATCTCAGTCCCTGAACCGTCCTCTTCCTCGCCCCGGTGGACTTGCCCTGTGCCTGTCCTGCCTGCCCTGCCTGCCCTGCCTGAAGTCCTCCATGTCGGGTCTCTGTTGGCTGGTGAACGCACCGCTCCAAAGCAGTGGAGCTACGTTTGAGCTGCCATGCAAGACACACACACACACACACACACACACACACACACACACACACACACACACACACACACACACACACACACACACACACACAGCCTCACCAGTGCCTGTTATGGCAGAGGGAACCTGGCCTTGTCCTATCCCACATCTGTACCCCCCAGTGTCTCTCTCTCTCCCTGTACCCCCCAGTGTCTCTCTCTCGCCCTGTACCCCCCAGTGTCTCTCTCTCTCCCTGTACCCCCCAGTGTCTCTCTCTCTCCCTGTACCCCCCAGTGTCTCTCTCTCGCCCTGTACCCCCCAGTGTCTCTCTCTCTCCCTGTACCCCCCAGTGTCTCTCTCTCTCCCTGTACCCCCCAGTGTCTCTCTCTCTCCCTGTACCCCCCAGTGTCTCTCTCTCTCCCTGTACCCCCCAGTGTCTCTCTCTCTCCCTGTACCCCCCAGTGTCTCTCTCTCTCCCTGTACCCCCCAGTGTCTCTCTCCCTGTACCCCCCAGTGTCTCTCTCTCCCTGTACCCCCCAGTGTCTCTCTCTCTCCCTGTACCCCCCAGTGTCTCTCTCTCTCCCTGTACCCCCCAGTGTCTCTCTCTCTCCCTGTACCCCCAGTGTCTCTCTTTCTCCCTGTACCCCCCAGTGTCTCTCTCTCTCCCTGTACCCCCCAGTGTCTCTCTTTCTCCCTGTACCCCCCAGTGTCTCTCTCTCTCCCTGTACCCCCCAGTGTCTCTCTCTCTCCCTGTAACTCCCTCTCGTTCTCTCTCTCTCCCTGCACCCCCCAGTGTCTCTCTCTCTCCCTGTACCCCCCAGTGTCTCTCTCTCTCCCTGTACCCCCCAGTGTCTCTCTCTCTCCCTGTACCCCCCAGTGTCTCTCTCTCTCCCTGTACCCCCCAGTGTCTCTCTCTCTCCCTGTACCCCCCAGTGTCTCTCTCTCTCCCTGTACCCCCCAGTGTCTCTCTCTCTCCCTGTACCCCCCAGTGTCTCTCTCTCTCCCTGTAACTCCCTCTCGTTCTCTCTCCTCTCGTTCTCTCTTTCCTGTTCATCCTCCTTCTTTCACTGTCTTCCTTCATATTGACCCCCACCCCCACCCCTCTTCTTGCCAAAGGGAAGCCGTAGCCACTATCACACGGAAAGAGCCAGAACAGGCGGAGTGCTCTCCTCAGCGGGCAGGTTGTCTCTGTCTCAGTCCTGAAGGGCGCCCCCCGGTGGTTCTAACGTGTTTGTACCTCCGCTCGCTTCAGGCATTAGAGTGCTTGGTTCAGCTGCACGAGGCTCGCGGCAGCTATGAGGAGTTTTGCATCCCGATGTGTGTGCTGCCTGCTACCATTAGTAACAATGTACCGGGCACTGACCTTAGTATCGGTGCAGATACAGCCCTCAATGCCATCGTAGAGGTAAGAGAGAACCTTCCGGTCCCCCCTCCCCCTCCCCCCCCCCTCCTCCTCCCCCCTCCCCCCCCCACCTCCTCCTCAAGCCTTACTGTGAAACCTAACAAAATATTACCCTGAATTAGCAAGAAGCACCTCCGAAGCACCATCCCAGCGTTAATTTATCTGAACAATGTTTTATCATAGATAAAAACACAACCATCTCTATACTGCCTAGGTTGTCGTGTTTACCCGTGTGTGTGTGTCCTCTTTATCCTCCTACAGAATTCACATCTTTCTGGTGAATACATCGTTTTAGAATATAAACAGGACCACATTATTGACTGTATCCAACTGTGGAGCTGAGTTGCATTTTAAACGGCAGGAAGCACTTGAGGAAGTCCAGGTTTTCACAGGATTTAGATGTCATGTTTAAACAGAGCGCTGCGATGCTTGGCAGGTTATAGTCCCCCTCAAGTTATATGTTACAGTAGGTAGTTTAAGAGGATGAATAATTCATATTTTATGTACCACACTTATGAATAAATCTGCACACTCCGGGTTGTGCAAGAGCTTTTCTTCACTCTTCCACTGACTTTACGTGTGTGTGTGTGTGTGTGTGTCAGACTTGTGACCGCATCAAGCAGTCAGCCAGTGGAACGAAGCGTCGCGTGTTCATCATCGAGACCATGGGGGGTTACTGTGGTTACCTGGCCAGCGTGGGGGGGCTGGCAGCGGGGGCGGATGCTGCCTATATCTACGAAGAACCCTTCGATATCAGAGACCTGCAGGTCAGATCCAGCAACAACACAGACATTTAAACACCACATTTAGTTTGAATTCATCTCTAAAATATGAATATGAAACAATTTCAATGCAAAAAGTCAATCTGATGGAAAGATATTAAAGTTAAAACTAATGAAATTCAGTATTGGTTTTATTATTTGGAGGGGGGGGGATATAAGTACTCAATGCTTTTATTTGTCTTCTTTTAAATCATTGTCACTGATGTGCTTTCACAACAGGTGATGACAGTGCTCATCATTGCTTGCCTCTGGTGGTGATGTTGGGCTCATGACTCTCTCTCCTTCCAGGCCAATGTTGAACACTTGACACAGAAGATGAAGACCAGCATTCAGAGAGGCCTGGTCCTCAGGTAACGGATCACTAACGTATTCACCATCATAACTGTGGTCCATCAGAAGATCGAAGCGAGTCTGGGATTCCATCTTTTAAAACAACCAATCAGCCCAAGATCTTTGAATCTGATCCAATAACTAGTCAGATTTCTTCTTCTGAACCAGATCCTGATCATCTTTTAAAGTTCAGTGGAGATCAGAAGTTCAAACCATCCTTAGATCAGACATTTGGTCAGTTTGATTGAACCCCCCCCCCCCCCCCCCCCCCCCCAGACCGAGTTTCTCGTAAGCTGTCAGAACATTCTCCTCTCCTCTCCAGATTTCAGACCCCCAGAGAGAACATCACTGAACACAAAATAACCACCTCACGTCTCTTCCTGTTCCACTTCTTCCATCCCTTCTTCCATCCCATTCAAACATCCTGTTTCCATCTGTTCTGTGTTCCAGGAATGAGAACAGCAATGACAACTACACCACAGACTTCATCTACCAGCTGTACTCTGAGGAGGGCAGAGGTGTGTTCGACTGCAGGAAGAACGTCCTGGGACACATGCAGCAGGTAGGAAACTTCTAGAAGGTCAACTGTTACACCTTATGGAGAGACTGTTCCCTGTAAGGGGAGTTCTTACCATCCCCATGTGATGATGTCATACATTGAGCATGTGATATCACCGTCACATCCCAGATGGACATGTTTAGCATGTCATATCACCGTCACATCCCAGATGGACATGTTTAGCATGTCGTATCACCACCACATCCCAGATGGACATGTTTAGCATGTCGTATCACCACCACATCCCAGATGGACATGTTTAGCATGTCGTATCACCACCACATCCCAGATGGACATGTTTAGCATGTCGTATCACCACCACATCCCAGATGGACATGTTTAGCATGTCGTATCACCACCACATCCCAGATGGACATGTTTAGCATGTCGTATCACCACCACATCCCAGATGGACATGTTTAGCATGTCGTATCACCACCACATCCCAGATGGACATGTTTAGCATGTCGTATCACCACCACATCCCAGATGGACATGTTTAGCATGTCGTATCACCACCACATCCCAGATGGACATGTTTAGCATGTCGTATCACCACCACATCCCAGATAGACATGTTTAGCATGTCATATCACCACCACATCCCAGATGGACATGTTTAGCATGTCATATCACCACCACATCCCAGATGGACATGTTTAGCATGTCGTATCACCACCACATCCCAGATGGACATGTTTAGCATGTCGTATCACCACCACATCCCAGATGGACACGCACACACGCCCCTCTTCTTGGGGCCGTTTATACACGGACCCCTCCTGCTTGTCTTCCCAGGGTGGGGCCCCTTCTCCGTTTGACCGTAACTTCGGGACCAAGATCACGGCCAAGGCCATGCAGTGGCTGTCCAAGAAGCTGAAGGAGACCTTCAGACAAGGTAGAGTGAGCTGTGCTGTGTGTAGATGAGCAGCTCTCCCTCCCTGCTGAGACGTGCTAGTGAAGCAGAGCGCTCCCCTGGATCTGTCATGGAGCCAATCAATTACAGTAGCTGTCCTCAAGGGGGCAATCAAACCTAGCTTTATTCAATACGCATCATCTTGACTACGCTATAGCTTATTTATACTAATATAACTTTAATACCATGTGTGGTTTCATAACATGAAAATACTGATGTTTAAAGTGGTGCTTATTATAAATACTATCACAGTAAGATTACGGCGTGGAACTCTGTCCTAAAACACCTCATTTCTGGGGAAGTTTTGACATGAACACATAAATACAGTGTTGCATGATACAACAGGTATACAATTTAAAATCTTTTTTTTGTTTTGTGTCTATTCGCTATGCACATGGATGACTTAAGACGAAGGTAAATATATCTGTTAAATGCTACTGGCTCCATGACCTCCACTTAGACATGTAGCCTTGTGTGCCTTCAAGCCTGCTGTTAGAGCTTCATATCACAGTGTTAGTGCTGCCCCTGTATCTGAGCTGGCTCAACGCTTTCACTGTTAGCTAGAAACCTTCTTACTGTTACGTGTTTTGTTTGTCTGTCTGAGAGTGAGTCTGTCTGTCTGAGAGTGAGTCTGTCTGTCTGGGAGTGAGTCTGTCTGTCTGGGAGTGAGTCTGTCTGTCTGAGAGTGAGTCTGTCTGTCTGGGAGTGAGTCAGTCTGTCTGGGAGTGAGTCAGTCTGTCTGGGAGTGAGTCTGTCTGTCTGAGAGTGAGTCAGTCTGTCTGAGAGTGAGTCTGTCTGTCTGAGAGTGAGTCAGTCTGTCTGAGAGTGAGTCTGTCTGTGAGAGTGAGTGTGTCTGAGAGTCTGTCTGTCTGAGAGTGAGTCAGTCTGTCTGGGAGTGAGTCTGTCTGTCTGGGAGTGAGTCTGTCTGTCTGAGAGTGAGTGTCTGTCTGAGAGTGAGTCTGTCTGTCTGAGAGTCTGTCTGTCTGAGAGTGAGTCTGTCTGTCTGAGAGTGAGTCTGTCTGTCTGAGAGTGAGTCTGTCTGTCTGAGAGTGAGTCAGTCTGTCTGAGAGTGAGTCTGTCTGTGAGAGTGAGTGTGTCTGAGAGTCTGTCTGTCTGAGAGTGAGTCAGTCTGTCTGGGAGTGAGTCTGTCTGTCTGGGAGTGAGTCTGTCTGTCTGGGAGTGAGTCTGTCTGTCTGAGAGTGAGTCAGTCTGTCTGAGAGTGAGTCTGTCTGTCTGAGAGTGCGTCTGTCTGTCTGGGAGTGAGTCAGTCTGTCTGAGAGTGAGTCAGTCTGTCTGAGAGTGCGTCTGTCTGTCTGGGAGTGAGTCTGTCTGTCTGGGAGTGAGTCAGTCTGTCTGAGAGTGAGTCTGTCTGTCTGAGAGTGAGTCTGTCTGTGAGAGTGAGTGTGTCTGAGAGTCTGTCTGTCTGAGAGTGAGTCAGTCTGTCTGGGAGTGAGTCTGTCTGTCTGGGAGTGAGTCTGTCTGTCTGAGAGTGAGTGTCTGTCTGAGAGTGAGTCAGTCTGTCTGAGAGTCTGTCTGTCTGAGAGTGAGTCTGTCTGTCTGAGAGTGAGTCTGTCTGTCTGAGAGTGAGTCTGTCTGTCTGAGAGTGAGTCTGTCTGTCTGAGAGTGAGTCTGTCTGTCTGAGAGTGAGTCAGTCAGTCAGTCAGTCAGTGTGTGAATGTCTGTCTGAGTGACTGATTCTGTCTGTAGTGAGTGAGTCAGTCAGCCAGTGCTTGAGTGAGAGTCAGTCAGTCAGTCAGCAGGTACCTAACAGTTTCTCCTGTACCTCCAGGGCGAGTGTTTGCTAACACAGAGGACAGCTGCTGTCTGCTGGGCATGAGGCGTCGAGCGCTGGTGTTCCAGCCAGTGGTGCAGCTCCGAGACGAAACCGACTTTGTGTATGTTACCAAACAGGATGTTTGTCTCTCACACGTGCGCGCGCACACACACACACCTACACTCGCTCTGTTACCCCCCCCCTCACCCCCCCCCCCCCCCCCCCCGTCTCCTCCAGCCACAGGATCCCTAAGGAGCAGTGGTGGCTGAAGCTCCGCCCCCTGATGAAGATCCTGGCCAAGTACAAGACCAGCTACGACGTCTCCGACTCTGGTCAGCTGGAACACGTGGTCCGGATCAGACCCAAGGATGCAGACGTCTCTGTGTGAGACCCCCCACCCCCCACCCTCCACCCCCCACCAGGGCAGCCTGTCTGTCTGTATAGAAGAGCACCAATCACAGCATCTCACCTTCCGTATGGTCACCCACGCTAGCTAGCGCTCCTCTTGTTCCTGTCTGCCATCCTGTGAGACGTCTCCCTCTCTCCCAGCAAGGGGCTCTGTAGTCGGGACTGTCAACCCCAGCTGGAGTCCTAACAACCAGACTCCACTTAGTGTTTGCTGTGAGTGATTCACCTGAATGCACACACATTCTCTCTCTCTCTCTGTCTCTGTCTCTCTCTCTCTCTCTCTCTCTCTCTCTCTCTCTCTCTATCCCTCTCTCGCTCCCTCTCACACTCTCCTTTCCTTGTCTTGTTTGTCCTCTTGACTTTGTCTCTCAAACTCGATGTTGTTTTCCACCCTGGACACTGTCCTTCTTTAGCTGTGCCACTTAGGTCCAACCTGTTGCATATGTGGGAATGAACACAAACGAATATTTAGACGTTTTGACATTTAACCTGCTCAAACCTTGGACATATAATTGAGAAATGTAAATACCAATAAAAGTATTAGTCATGTAATGCACCATTAATTACAATTTAAATGTGTAAGCCTAACATTTCCCACCAAATAAACGTAATGTATGATTCCACACCGGTCAGGGGTCATTTTGTCAGTCATGTTGATTTTAATTAAGCAGTGTGATTTAACATGTGGGGAAAACAACCAATACTGATACCATCAACAAGGAATTTCTCTGAAGAAAAAAACATAATTTATTTAAATTTCATCTATTTTACCTTCAAGGCTAGACAGGGAATCCATATTCCCTCCACTTGAGCTGGGCCTTAAACCGTTGTCAATCAAACTTAAGCTGAAGAAAGGCAAGGACGTTCAGCAGTGAATGTATTTTTATTTTCATAAAGTCGGTTCCTTTATCTCAGGGGTTTCCAACCCTGGTCCTCAGGGGCCACTGACCTAATAGGTTAATATGATTCCCTGCTCCAGCATAGCTGATTCTAATGACTGGTTGTTAGGGTTAGATTGGACACCTTTGCTGTTGAAGGCTTATTCACACAGAAACATGAAGTATTCAGTGTAGTGCAGTTATCTTTAATACCACAGGAGGGCGACCAAGCTCCACTCATGTTTTAGTCCGAGCGCCTACAGGCTGGTTATAAAGAAACCAGTTTTACAGACTGTTGCATTCAGAAACATTTCACTACATGGCAAGTTTAAAGATGAAACCTAACCTAGCGAATGTTACCATTTGAAAAATCATTTAAAAATCCCTATGTGTGTTAAACATGGATATGTACAATTTGCCCTGCAATTCTTTCTAAACCTACACAGATCTTCAGCTGTTATAGATCTGTGGATTGTTAGTAGAACATTTCAGGAACAGAATCCTGGTTCCTCTCTTTAAACCCAGCATGTCATTCTGATCTGCTCCAACTCCACTAAAATGCTTCATTCAGACGATGTGTGCTCACCGTCTCGTAACACAAAAAAAATAATATTAAAATTAAATGTACTCACATCGTTTAGGTTATTCCAGACCTTAGAAAGAGCTGTGGGGGGTAAAAAAAAGAAAAAGAATCTTATACGTTGCTTCTTTCTCCCAGAGAAACAAAATGAGCAAATCCAATAATTTGGGGGTTGATTTAAGAATGCAGGAGAGGGGGTTCCAGCAGGGTCATATGCACATAGGTAATCAATACTAATTACCATTTCATTTCTTTCTCTTTCTCTCTTTTTTTTTTAATCACGTGTGTGGTGGATCTCATTGGTCTGATTAAGGGTTGCAAATGAAAGGCTGGTCTGAAGTTCCCATCAGAGTCTAAACCTGGGTCTGGTAACTTTGTCTTCATTTAATACCGCATTGTCTTTAGACAAGGGTGCAATTATAAAACCGCATTGAATCACTGAAACAGGCTGCTAAATTGACCTTTTAGATTAAAAGCGCACCCCCCCCCCCCTCCTCTCTCTTCGAGTCAGTTCACTTGAGTTTTAAGAGAGAAAATGAATGGTATTGGAGGATGATATTCCAGCACTTTACACAGTGAATACCTTTTAGTGTTCAAATAAATTACCATAAAGGTATTGTGATAACAATAGTAACGAGAACCAATAAATCCTTGCTTGTGTTATTGAAAAACCAATATTTTGCTTTCAAATAAATCTTGTACATGTGACACTCGGAGAATGAATATTTATGAACGGATAAATCCATGCAAAAATAAACTAACCGAATGCTATCGCGAGGCCTGGAGGGGGGGGGGAGGGGGGCGGGGGGGTGGGAGTACAATGAAAATACACTTTGTCCTCCGGGTGTGTAGATATGAGAGGTCTACTACAGCATATCTCCACTTTAGAATTCTCCACTTCCACTCTTACTTTGTGGCTAACTAACATTGAAATACTGCGCTTCAGTGAAGCTAGTTATTTCAGAACTACTCAGTCATCTTGGTTTAAGCCATCACTGAAAGGAGTTTGAGCTTTTTTGGCTAAAGCGTGGACATGCGTAAGAAGTATTGTATCTTTTAGAAAAACACAGACGAGTTCAACTGCAATTTATAATTCTCACAAGTCACTGGACGAGGAAGGACTTTTTAATCCGAACTGCTTTGCCAATTAGAAGTTCCATGCAGGCATGTAAGGCAAAGCTGTTTTCCATTAGAGTCCAACCGTCTCACCTCCTGAGTCTCCATCCCTAACTCAGATATACTTACAGCAGGTCTGATCTTCTTCTATATGATTATCCTCTGTCTCTCTCTCTCTCTCTCTCTCTCTCCCTCCTGTTCTCTGTCTCTGTCTCTCTGTCTCTGTCTCTCTCTGTCTCTGTCTCTCTCTCTCTCTCTCTCTCTCTCTCTCCCTCCTGTCTCTCTGTCTGTCTCCCTCTGTCTATATCTCCCCTCTCTCTATCTCCCTCCCTCTTCCTCTCTCCTCTCTCTCACTCTCCCTCCCTCTTCCTCTCTCTCCTCTCTCTCTATCCCTCTCTCTCTGTCTCTCTATCTCCCTCCCTCTTCCTCTCTCTCCTCTCTATCTCTCGCTCTCCCTCCCTCTTCCTCTCTCTCTCTCTCTCTCTCTCTCTCTCTCTCTTTCCTGCACGGTTCAGCAACACCAGACAGATTTAAGAAATCGTATTTGAGCTCTAATGACGTTCGCTCTGCATCATTTCGAATGGTAATCTGTTGAAGAAAGCCACTTTCTGCGTGTCTTTATTTACTCGTTTGTGTGTGATGAATGGGGCAGAGCGCTGCAGATGACACTGCTGCCGTTCTGCTCTGAATTGAACCAAAGGCTAGGATGTGCATGTGGCAGTGAGCTGGGAGAGCCAGCTTTACTTTGATGTATTGGTGTTAATATGTTCCCGACATTTCTCAGGCCATGTTTTCTTCGGCCGATTCATCTATACTGTTGAATGATGAACGACTCCCAACGTTTACTCTCCTCTACTTCTTCTTCGCCTTTTGGTGAAGGAATAAAAAATAAACTGTGTGTGTGTGTGTTGCATGTGAGTGTGTGTATGTGTGAGGAAGAGGTGAAAGGAGAGAGTGTGAATGTGTGAGAAAGACAGAGTGTGGGTGAGTTTGTCTGTGTGTGTTTGTGTGTGTGTTTCTGTGTGTGTGTGTTTCTGTGTGTGTGTGTGTGTGTGAGCGAGAGGGAGGTGTGTGAGCGAGAGATAGTGTTTCTGTGTGTGTGTGGCACTGTGTGTGTGTGAGCGAGAGAGAGAGAGTGTGTGTGTGTGTGTGTGAGAGTGTTTCTGTGTGTGTGTGTGTGTGTGTGTGTGGCAGTGTGTCTGTCTCATGTCTTAGCATACTGCTCCCACTCATGCACCACCCAGCCCTGGCGCACCATGCAGAATAGACTGAGCCGTTAATGGAATCAACATTAATTTGACAGAGTGCTCACTAACATGTGAAGTCACTCCTGGTTCATAAGAATATTATAAACTAGGCATTAGCATGCGTAGCCTGTCAGTCGCAGCAGATGTCAGGCGTTTTGGGGGGGGGGGTGGGGGGGGGGGGGTGGGGGGGGGGGCGGTGGTGGTGGGGGGGGGGGAGTCTGCCCCTGTGGTCCTGTCCAGAGGACGGGGGTTCCTGTGGTGCTGTCCAGAGGACGGGGGTTCCTGTGGTCCTGTCCAGAGGACGGGGGTTCCTGTGGTGCTGTCCAGAGGACGGGGGTTCCTGTGGTGCTGTCCAGAGGACGGGGGTTCCTGTGGTGCTGTCCAGAGGACGGGGGTTCCTGTGGTCCTGTCCAGAGGACGGGGGTTCCTGTGGTGCTGTCCAGAGGACGGGGGTTCCTGTGGTCCTGTCCAGAGGACAGCTCATCAAGAAGAAGGAGCTTCTTTCAATGACCTCACATCCTTCACAGTGACACGCTGAGCCAACCACAGCTGTACGACATGCTCAGGAGGTGCTGCAACAACAGTCCTATTCAGCAGTCTTTCAACAGCGAGGGAGGGAGGGAGGGAGGGGGATAGAGGGAGAGACAGAGACAGAGGGAGAGACAGAGGGAGAGGGAGAGACAGAGGGAGAGACAGAGGGAGACAGAGGGAGAGACAGAGGGAGAGACAGAGGGAGAGACAGAGGGAGAGCCAGAGGGAGAGTCGTGGCAGGTGACAAGTGGCGGTGCAGGTTGAACTTTACAAGCACGAGACATGAACACAGAAACCTACCTGGTATGTATCAACAGCTGCTCAGGAGAATGCGGAGCTGCTTGATGCCTTGATAAGACGTCCTCTGTTAAAGGTGCGTACGAGCAACTCACAGCTTCACTACAGCCTCTTACCGGATGCCAAGCAGCTTGACATATTGTCATGGGGGGGATTGGGCCAAAGGCCATTAAATGTTCCCCATTAACACTAATCAAAAAGCACTTTGCCAGATAAGACCCCTCAGGTTGGCCCCAGCACCTACCCCTATCCCTCCTCTGTAAATATTGACCAGGCTTAACAAGGTGCCACCAGCGCTAACCGTGAGGGTGACGGAGGGATGCAGAGGGCCTCCTAATCGTCCAGAGTAACAAGCCAGGATGGAGGAAGAAGAGCAGAGGTGAGATGATTTTAGGAAGAGGTTTAAGCTCCCTTATCCCTCCCCCCTCTCCCCTCCCTCCCTCCCTCCCTCCCTCCCTCCCTCCCTCCCTCCCTCCCTCCCTCCCTCCCTCCCTCCTCTTATCGCTCTTAATCTCTGGGATTTAGGTGTTGCTGAGCAGAACTCATGAAAGATGCAGTTATGCAGATGTGCAGTGTGTGAGCAGGTGCCACCCAGGGTGGAGGGGCTGATGCAGGCTGCCCTGCAGTCCCCTGTGAGACTCCAGAGAGTCATGTGGCTAAACGGTTAGGGAATCAGATAATCGGAAGGTTGCCGGTTCGAATCCCGGCTGTGCCAACTTGATGTTGTGTCCTTGGGCAAGGCACTTCACCCTACTTGCCTCAGGGGAGGGATGTCCCTGCACTTGCTGTAGGTCGCTCTGGATAAGAGCGTCTGCTGAATGTGTCCTGGTGTCTGGCCTTCCCCCTGGACTCTGCTGGGTCCAACACATCCAGAACATACCGTGTACCAACGCTACCATGTGCTTTTGTTTCTCCTCACAGGTCGACAGCGTTAGACTGGGTCACCGCCCGCCTCTGACCGGAGATGGAAGCTGCACATCCTCTGCATGCTGTGCTTTTCTCCACGATGGATCGGATGCTCACAGGAGGATCGTGTTGCCTGAGAGAGACGCGCGTCTTCAGGCTCCTAATCCTGATTTACGTCCTCTCTCACACGCATCCTTCCAACGTGGTTCCAGCGTCGGTATCTTGATATTCCGGCTGTGAGCTGCTGTACCAGGGGTAAGTAGCTTTTATTGTTTGGCATAAACTCTCGCATTTTGTTCAGTTCTCAACTTGATCACATTCACAAACACACAGAGTGAGAGAGAGGGAGAGACAGAGAGACACTCTTCCCCTTTTTATTGAGATCAATTTCATCATTGTGCATTCTATTACCCCATCATGGTAAATTCAATAATGAATTCAAGACTTCATACAAAGGCAGATGAAGGCATATTTGAACAATCAAAGAGGAGAGCATTCCCAAAATTAATTTTCATCTCCAGGGTTCATGCATATTTAATACAGAGCGCCTCGAATATCACAGGGTAATGCAATCCCAGCATGCACCGTGTCTGGAGAAAATAAACGTCCGCGATCGTTGTCACGAGCAATAACTCTCCGCTGAGGCTGGGAAACAAAATAGCCAGCAAGCTTTGATGAGGGGAGAGAGGGAAGCCATCGGGGGAGGGATGGGGGGAGGAGCAGGGGAGAGAGAGGTTAAACATGGAGGAATGATGGCCCCTGGGTCCAGCAGAGCTGCTGCCTGTGTTTGGGAGGGACAGGCTGGGTGTGATGAGTGACACCAGTTGACAAGCCTGGTCGACGACATCCCTGGAGAGCTGTGTGTGCCTGCCTCCCCCAGCCTTGTAAACACTTCACAGCATCAGCACACACACTCACTCACACTCACTCACACTCACACACTCATACACTCTCCCACACACACACACACACTCACTCACACACTCATACACTCTCCCACACACAGACACACACACACTCACTCACAGGCACACACACACACAGAAGCATGCGCACACATACTCACTCACAGGTACACAAACACAGACACATACACACACACTGACTCACACACGCATACACTCACTTGTTCACTCACACACACAAACACACACACGCAGAGGCAGACGGACTCACAAAGCACAGCAGCATCAGATACCTGGCATTCACGTTATCACAGGTGTGACAATGAAACCTACAAGAATTAACATTCAAATGGAGATCCTTGTGTCTTACACCTCTGAGCATTTCTACAAAGGGATTTGTCACTATACTAGTGTTAACACTAAAGTGTGTGTTTACCTATCACTGTGTGTTTGTGTGTGTGTGTGTGTGTGTTCATTTTATGTGTGAAAAATGAGGCATGAAACAACGTTGTCATGCTGAACAGAATTTTAATTACACCACCGTCGCCGCCTCCCTGAGAGCAAAGTCCCAACTGGTCTGAAACAGCAGCAGGAGAGTGCAGGAGCGACAGCAGCATTAACACACAGCTATCAGGACTCAGCTGTATCACAGCACAATTAACACAGACAGGAAGGAGGAAAAAGAACTATTTCTGGCTCACTCCGATGAGGAGAAGGGAAAAATGACAATCAGTGCCTTCCTCGGGGATCCCCCCTTCAGGAATATATTAAAGCGAGTCGAACGAAAGGAGAGACGTATTTTGTCTTTTAAAGAGGTTTTTCATTTGCATTTGAAATATGTGTTTGTTTCGTTTTTTCTTCTTTTAAGTACAGGATGAGAGGAGGTACAGTGTTTGTCATAAGGGTCTGCTCTAAGGGACCATAGGATGAGCTGAGTGCCACCCCATACCCGCCCCCCATACCCCCCCATGCCCTCCATAACCCCTTACGCTCTCACACCATCCTGATTTCCAGTGGGCTTTGATTGGCTGAGGATTTGAACTGAAGGCTAAGGGCTCTGTTCTCCATAGCAGTGTTGATTAGCTGTGTCTCCCCCCCCCCCCACCCCCCCATCCTCATCATTCTTCTTCCCTGCAGTGATCATTGACATCTAAGAGCTGCAGGAACAGTTAAGTGTACCCTGGACATTACCCCCCCCCCCCCACCCCCCCCCCACCCCCATCGACAATGTCGCTTGTTTTATTTCCCTCCAGCCACATTGAATCCTAAAGATGTAAAGATAAGACAGGGCGTGGAGGTGAGGGGGGAGGTGAGGGGGGAGGTGAGGGGGAGGTGATGGGGAGGCTGTTCGTGTTCGAGCAGTCAGGTTTCCTCATCAGTCCCAGGTGGGCAGTCTGTCCAGGCATTACTGCCCTGACACGTTAACAAGTGTGGAGATATTTACGGCCGGTGACCCCTGACCCCAGAGGGTCAGCAGTTTGGGAGCATCAGAAACGGGTATTTATTCTTCCAATCATCGAGGTTGAGGGCGGGATGAGGGAGGGAATGAGGGTAGGGGTGAAGGTGGCAGTAAGGGTGGTGATGAGGGAGGGAGGGAGTGGGGGGGTGAGGGAGGGAGGGAGGGAGGGTGCGGTGTTTGAGGGGCGGTCTGTCGCCCAGACTGTGTTCCAAGCTGATATGAGCAGACATTCTTTGGATGGGAGCAAGCGGTTAATCTTTAGGGTCTAGTGTAAAAACACACACCATAAATCCTTATTATGACAAGAGTAAATCATTCCTTTCAAATTGGATCGCACCCGCTACTTATTAACCCCTGAATCCCCATAGAGCGATCGATTCACAGCATAGGTCGTTACCTTGTGTTCCACCCTGCAGTAAAACGAAGAGGTGTTGTAACCAATCAGCCAGCCTGTACGATTCATTAAGGTGTCATTTGGTGAACTGTGTTCCTCGTAAATCCCAGCAGGGGGTTTCTGGAGCCGCGTGCTGGAGCTGTCGTTTATCGTTAGGCTGCAGGAAGACACAGAGAGGTGATGTGGTCTAGACGTGGAGCAGACAGGTGGTGTGGTCTAGACGTGGAGGATGCTGGAGCAGACAGGAGATGTTGTCTAGACGTGGAGGATGCTGGAGCACACAGATGATGTTGTCTAGACGTGGATGATGCTGGAGCAGACATGTGATGTTGTCTAGACGTGGAGGATGCTGGAGCAGACAGGTGATGTTGTCTAGACGTGGAGGATGCTGGAGCACACAGGTGATGTTGTCTAGACGTGGATGATGCTGGAGCAGACATGTGATGTTGTCTAGACGTGGAGGATGCTGGAGCAGACAGGTGATGTTGTCTAGACGTGGAGGATGCTGGAGCAGACAGGTGATGTTGTCTAGACGTGGAGGATGCTGGAGCAGACAGGTGATGTGGTCTAGACGTGGAGCAGACAGGTGATGTTGTCTAGACGTGGAGGATGCTGGAGCAGACAGGTGATGTGGTCTAGACGTGGAGCAGACAGGTGATGTGGTCTAGACGTGGATGATGCTGGAGCAGACATGTGATGTTGTCTAGACGTGGAGGATGCTGGAGCAGACAGGTGATGTTGTCTAGACGTGGAGGATGCTGGAGCAGACAGGTGATGTTGTCTAGACGTGGAGCAGACAGGTGATGTTGTCTAGACGTGGAGGATGCTGGAGCAGACAGGTGATGTTGTCTAGACGTGGAGGATGCTGGAGCAGACAGGTGATGTTGTCTAGACGTGGAGGATGCTGGAGCAGACAGGTGATGTTGTCTAGACGTGGAGCAGACAGGTGATGTTGTCTAGACGTGGAGCAGACAGGTGATGTGGTCTAGACGTGGATGATGCTGGAGCAGACATGTGATGTTGTCTAGACGTGGAGGATGCTGGAGCAGACAGGTGATGTTGTCTAGACGTGGAGGATGCTGGAGCAGACAGGTGATGTTGTCTAGACGTGGAGCAGACAGGTGATGTTGTCTAGACGTGGAGGATGCTGGAGCAGACAGGTGATGTTGTCTAGACGTGGAGGATGCTGGAGCAGACAGGTGATGTTGTCTAGACGTGGAGGATGCTGGAGCAGACAGGTGATGTTGTCTAGACGTGGAGCAGACAGGTGATGTTGTCTAGACGTGGAGCAGACAGGTGATGTTGTCTAGACGTGGAGGATGCTGGAGCAGACAGGTGATGTTGTCTAGACGTGGAGCAGACAGGTGATGTTGTCTAGACGTGGAGCAGACAGGTGATGTGGTCTAGACGTGGATGATGCTGGAGCAGACATGTGATGTTGTCTAGACGTGGAGCAGACAGGTGATGTTGTCTAGACGTGGAGGATGCTGGAGCAGACAGGCTCGCTGACCAACTTGTTTTTCTTCTTTCCTTCTGGGATTAAGGCTTCTGTCTGTGTGGGTTAGTGTGTGTGTGTGTGTGTGTGTGTGTGTGTGTGCATGTGCGTGTGCGTGCGTTTGTGTGTGCATGCATGCGTCTGTCTGTGTGTCTGTGTGTGTGTCTGTGTGTGTGTGTCTGTGTGTGTGTCTGTGTGTGTCTGTGTGTGTGTCTGTGTGTGTCTGTGTGTGTGTGTGTCTGTGTGTGTGTCTGTGTGTGTCTGTGTGTGCATGTGTGTGTGTGCCTTCAGGCAGGTGAGGCAGTTTGATCTCCTTCAGAACTCATCCATGTGTAAAGGAGAGGCGTCTTGGAAAGGCACTGGTAAAAGCTTTAGCTTCTATTGATGTCACCCTGGCTGTTACTCATCCACTCAGAGGCAAGGCAGCCAAGCTGTCTGAAAACACTGGGAACTCACACTCACACACACAGACACACACACATACAGACACACACACACACACACACACACACACACACACACACACACACACACACACACAGAACTGCACCAGTGGACAGAGGTAGTGTCTGTGTTAGACTGTTCCAAGCTGTAAAGAGTGTAGAGCTCATTACAGGGTTATGGGAGGATTAGCATGGCCCCAGCCTCCTGTTCAACCCTGACTGTGGTCCTCTAACACAGTACAGCAAGAGGGAAAAAGGTTAACGCTGAGAATTCCAGGAACACAATTAAAAGATCTCCTAACATTTTCCGATACTTCAAATCTTTCATCTAATCTAGCGGCAGCCCTTTTTATCCCTGCGTTTCCATGGAAACAAGTCAAGATAGGATAGGGGAGATGAGGGTGGATGAGCGGGATGGGAAGGGTGGGGGGGGGGGGGGGTGGGGGGGGGGCCTCTGTATTTTGGAAGTGGAGGATAGGGGTGAGGATTAACTGTCAGAAGGAAGAAAAGGTGACAGTGAGTTGTTTCCTCTCTCTCTCCATCTGTCTTCCTCTATCTCTCTCTCTCTCTCTCTCTATCTCTCTCTCTCTCTCTCTCTCTCTATCTCTTCCCTTCCTCTCTCTTCCTTTCTTCCTCTTTCTCTCTTCCTCTGTCTCCCCCTCTGTCTTCCTCTGTCTCTCCCTCTCTCCCATATCTCTCCTCACAGTCCTCCATCTTTAAACACTGCCTCCTTAGTGAAGGCACTTATCTTTCTGTTAACTACCTTCCAGTGAACTCCTCCCTGAGGGTAACAGTGGTGAGTTCCTGCTCAGCCAGGCAGTGAAATCTGTCACCCCAGATGTGCTGTTCCTCTTCCTGCCCTCTTGTTGTACCTTCACCCGTGTAACAATGGATATCAGGAAGCAAACACGGCAGGGAAAGTTTATACAAAGCCCACTGTGCAGTAATTAAAACTGTACTGCATTGAACGGTTACATTTTGTCAAATGCAATGCGTCATTTTGGGGGGAAGATTTGTCACTTAACACTGTGGTTCTTTAATGAATTGGCGCGGTGGCTTAAGCCGGACATATTTGACGTTGAACTGAGGCCGTCTTTCATGTCGAAGACAGGAGCTTATTAACACACTGGCCTCTGGGGCTTCAGACCTCCTGCATCCAGAAGGGTGTTCAGCTCAAAAATACAACTACTGGATGACTTTTCACTGGGTTTGACAGACATAAGAGAGCCAAGCTAATTGGTTTGCTTTGAGATTCATCCAAGTGGACTTTGCCAAACGAACTAAACCGAGCATCCTTGACTGGTGGGCATGAAATTAGCCTAGCAGCAGCAGCAGTAGCTGAAGTGAATTAGCACAACTGCTTCCACTCACAATCAAGTATATTCACTGCAGAGCCCTTCGGCCAAATAAGTCCCACACACACACACACACACACACACACACACACACACACACACACACACACACACACACACACACACACACAGAACTCATTAAGCATCACGGTGGAAGGATAAACAGCCCAAGAGCTCCATCGTCGTGTGTTTAGCATTCATATCCAATCACGGTCCGAGTCGAGCACAACAAACTCAAGACAGTTTTCAGTCTCGTTCACGGCTTTTTCCCGCTCAAACTCCTCGGGGGCGGCAGGCACGGCGGTGGGGGAACAGCAGCTCTGTGTTGACAGTAAGCATGTTTAATGCCTAACTGCTTGTAAGGAACATTTGATTACAGGGGGGATGTTTGTTGTAATGTGCTGAGGGTCTACATCTCTAGTGTGTCGGCCCCACAACGTGAGCCCTGCCTGGGGATGTTGATGAGATGTCTGGCCCCTCAGCATGGAGCCCCTGGAATGGGAGTCTGCTGACTGAGCAGGCTAGGGTTTCTGGATGGACACACACACACGCACATGCATACGCACATGCAAATGCATACACACACACACACACACACATGCACACAGTCAGATCTGTCTGATGTCTGCATTTTTTCTGCGCTTTTGAACATGCAGTCTACGCATCTGAGCTGGAAGCTATTGTGTGTGTAAGCATGTGTGTGTGTGTGTGGGGGGTGTGTCTCTGTGTGTGTGTCTGTATGCTTGCGTGTGTGTATGCATATAAGTGTGTGTGTGGGGGGTTAGTGTGTCTGTGTGTGTGTCTGTGTGTTTGTGTCTGTGCATGTGTTTATGGGTATAAGTGTGTGTGGGGGGGGGGGCGTGTGTCTCTGTGTGTGTGTGTGTTTGGGAGGGTACTGATGTGCATTCAAATCCAGTTTCGCCCAGTGTTGGTAAACACGTCAATAAAAATCCTCAATCCTCACTTGGACAGTCAAAATAAAAATGTCAGACAGTAGAAAGATACATAACTCAGAATCTCACAGTTTACTGTTTGCAAAACGCCTTTGTTGTAACTTCACAGATGAAGATGTGCTCCAGTAAAATTCAGAGTGTAAACATTCATCATAAATTAATTTTCCAAAGACATGGACCTCTAAAGTGACAGTAAATAAACCACAATGCACAATGTTCGTATTGTGATTAACATATTTCTCTTTCAAAAACACAAAAACATTTTAACTGGCAAAATCCTGGTAGTGATAATACGATTAATTTAGAATCTTTCTTCTACAACCTGAGGTAGCTCACTAGTCTTTAAAGGGGGGGGGGCTGCTTATTTCATTTTCATTTCAGAAAACAGAAACCCATCAGATGCTGATGTTCTGCTACAGGAACACAGCTCACGTCAGAGTAGTTGACTCGTCTATATTATTTTCATTGATTTTCATTAAGTGAATTGTGTCAGAACTCGAGGACCAACATCACCCGTCGCTCCGAAACATATCGTCGCTATGGAGACAAGGGGTTGTGGTGGGTGGGGGGCGGGGGGGGTTGTTAAAAAGTGCATTCAGGGTTGTCCTTGGCATGTAATAGAAAACAAGGTCATTAGTCCTGAGTAACTGGGGAGGGATGTGAAGACAGGAGAGGAGGGGGTCAAAGGGTGGGGGGGGAGGGGCGGGGGGAGGGGCTTGAAGGGGCACCCCACCCCACCACCACCAGCATGATTACACACAAATGACCTTTATCTGATGCCGGTCTAATTGAATCATGTTGTAAAGCTGATAGCAACAATGGTGATGATGACAATAATGAAGAAAATGGCTTTTATTATTGTAGCACTCTGGCCACAGTCCAGAGGAGGTGTTCCCTGAAACTGCTGTTTAAATGTGTCGACGTTAGTTGGAGAAAGAGACTCTGAGTCGATGCGATCAGATGAATAATTCAAGAACACGTTAGATGTTAGAGGAAAGATGGGCCTAATACAGAACCAAACCTGCTGATTATTACTGACACACGGTGGAACCATCATTAAGGGACCGCACACACCCCATTAGGGATGGATAACGAGCTCCTCGACTCGCAGGTTCTGTCACAGGTGACAAACCGACCACGAGTTTTTTTTTTTCAACGTTTTAAAATAAAAAATAGACCTCAAACAGCCACCCTGACTGAAAAGTGAGAGAGTCTATTTGATGTCACATGGGACTGCTGGGAAATGATTGACATAATCAAAATCACAATAATTGCCACGGAAATAACGCTGCCAATCAAGCAATCACGTGCGTGTGCAGAGGCTGGTAATTGGAAAACATGGTGACTGACAGTCTCCGCATGCGCAGATGCTTAATAACACCTGCTGGAAGCTCTCCTGGGCCCTGGCTCAACACTAAGTCAAACTCCCTATTTAAACTGCTTCATTCAGAAAAATCCAAGCATTAGTATCTGATGAATAAGAAACAGAGAAATGCGTATAATCAAAGATTCATTTGAAGTAATTCGGTCAGTCACAAGTAAACACACACATACACACAAAAGAACACACAAGCACATGGATGTAATCGCGCACACACAGACACACACACACACACACCTCCACACACACACTAAAAGCTTAGCTTGGAAGTCGTCTTTCCCCAAGTTAGTGTGTCCTCAGGTTGACACTGCTGTAGGTTGAGGCCTCCCCCCCCCACCCCCCACCCCATGTTCTCCTGGCTGATCCCAGGGGAGCGCTTTACTGCACACGAGCGTCTGTCTTCCACTTCCAACCCCAGGGCAGCCAGCAGTAATGGGCTACACAGGAAACAACAGTGGGCGATCCTAATGAGAGTAACACGGCTCTCTGGAGAGAGATTCCACCCAGGGTGGCATCATTATCCCCAGTAGGTGCCTCGCGACCGGACATTACTGATGGGGGGGAGGGGGGAGGAAGGAGGGGAGGGAGGGAGGGGGGCAGAACTCTCAGTCACAGCTAGCAGGTCAAAACATCGCTATGATTATCTCGTTCCTGTGTTGTTTGCGTTCCTCCTCTTCAGCCTATCTATAACTGTACTTCCTGCATATAAACTGCAACCTGTATTTTCCCTGACAGGAATGTGGTAAACCATGAAAAGCAAAGGCAGAGGTTGTTTTGAACAAGAGCTAAATGCAAACATCCGTGCTCATGCCCTAAGCACCTGTTGCTATGGTTTAAAGGTCCTTAGATCCTTAAAGATGCTTTGTTTGAGATGCCGGTTGGTCGTTGAATATGTTTCCGAACCTTATTCACTTGAGGCTTTACTAGCAAGATCCATTTCCAGTCCTGGCATCTTCCTGTGCGCTGATGTTCCAGAGCGTCTCCCTCTGAAGCGCCTGGCTCTAATCGCTTCGTCCGCCTGGCGGGACTCAGCCAGTCTACATCAAGAGTCACCAGGAGCTTTCTACTCTCCCCGAGCTCCTCCAGAAACACGCTGACACTCCTCCAGTCAGCGACTTCTCATCACAGGCAGAGCAGAGGCAGAGAAAAGACAGTGACATACTTCTTTTTCTTTTCTTTTTTTTTCAAATAGAGAAGGAATCGCCATGACAACCCGACACCGCAAATCGTTACCCCTCTTTCACAATGAAGGGGAGAAATGACTTAGCATTTGAAAGGTTTTTTTTGTCATCCCTTCATCTCTCTCTGACGATTAGACAGAATCTACGAAGCCATTGTTTTTCAGTTTCCTTCTTATTTCTTCTTCAAATTCACTATTGAGCTTGTGTCTCTTGTTACCCGTGACTTATCTTTATTAGGAACACGAACAAAGTGTTCAAGTATTGGTGGTGTGATACTGTTGTGCACATCTATGTATGCGCTTCAAGGTCCAATGACTGAAGTATTATATTCTAAGAAAACTACAGCCCTAGAAACCAGAACTCTACAGAGACAGCTAGACAAAGTTTGATACTCTGTAATCTGTTGAAAGGGGAATGTGGGACTAGAATATAAATGTTGAAGTTGTTTGGATAATGCCTGAGTGATTTAGAGAAAAGATGAACCTGCACACACACCTCAAATTCCAGTCAGGCCATTTGACTTCATTTCCTTAAACAGCATTTGTCTGTGCTTCTCAAATAATAATTTGACTTAAAAAGTAATTTATGTGAATAATTAGACGTAATCACATTAAATTATGCACTTAATGCTAATTTCACTATTAATACGATGTAAATGAAGACAGCCTTGACAATTTACCAAACCTGATTAAAATGTATTACTTAACTGCTGCAAAACTACATTTACGTGCATCAAAATAAGTGTGTTTACTCTTCTGTCACCACCTCTCCATGTTCACCTTCACCACACACACACACACACACACACACACACACACACACACACACACACACAACACACACTCCCTCCCAACACTAATCAGAATAAATGTCGACCTCACCGCGTATGTTCCTGAATCACCAGCAGAAACACAGTGGATGGTGATGTTTGTTTGTGCTGCTGTAATTATAACCTACACACAATGTACAGATAAACATAGTCATTAACTGTCATTCTTTCACTGCCACTCCATAATTCACCTCATCGCTGCCTGTGCCGGTGTGGCGATGAGGAGTGGGTTTGGTCACCGTGGCGACTAAATGAAACATGGGAAGGGGAGTTGTGACCTTTCTCTTTGAGTGGCAGAGCAGTTAGTCAAAGGTCACATCGACGACACATTAGACATGACAAACTCCCCCGCCTGTGCGTTAGACATGGATGCATGTTCTAGATCTGTTCCTGCCATGATCTGTGTGCGTGTGTGTGTGTGTGTGTGTGTGTGCGTGTGCGTGTGTGTGTGTGTTTGTACAGAAACACAGGCCAACAGAAGCGTTCAGAATCCCTTGACTTGCTTTGACCTTCAACCTTCAACTTTCGTCTTCTCTTCTTCTTCTAGATTTCACACAGTTGCGCTCGCAGGGCGATTGTGTTAGCAATTCCTGTGTGTGTCTGTCTGGAGGTGTGTGCGTGTGTACGCGTATGTTTGGCCCGTGTGGTGTGTGTGTCTGTGTGTGTCTGTCAGAAAGAGAGAGAGAGTGTGTGAGTTTGCATCCAGTGCTACTTTTTGACCTGTAGCCTAGGAAAACAGTTAACACTGTTCCCTCTCTGGTCATAATGGCAGCAAGGCCGACCTTTATGATGAATTAATAATTGATTGGAGTAATTGGCCCGCCGGCCAATAGGCTGTGGATCACACTAGCCTGTCCGTACGCCAGATGAATGGAGATATTATTCTGGACCTGGGACCTGCAAAGGCCATACGGCCTATCAAATATTCACCATGCAGAACACACACACAATTATCCAGGGACTTAATGAGGTTTGCTTTGAAAACGACTCTGAAGCACACAGGGCTCTGTGCTGGGCTGAGCGCCGAGGCTGGCTAGGTCACCTTGAAAGAGGTCGGGCAACAGGCGGAATGCGAGCCGTCGTTGCAGAAATGATCTCATGTTGGTTTGTAAATAGAATTAACAGGAACGCCATTGAACTCGTGAAATGTTTGAGGAGAGAGGCAACGGTGTCACGTGAAAGAGTGAGGGAGCGATCTTCACAAGGATGGAGATGGGAGATGCTCTGTCTTCTATTTTAGTTATTTTCTCTCTATCCCTCTCTCTCTCTCTCTTCCTCGCTCCCTCTCTCACTCTCTCTTCCTCTCTCTCTCCCTCTCTCTCTCTCTCTCTCTCTCTCTCTCTCTCTCTCTCTCTCTCTCTCTCCCTCTCCCTCTCTCTCTCTTCCTCTCTCTTCCTCTCTCTCTCTCTTCCTCTCTCTCTCTCTCTTCCTCGCTCCCTCTCACTCTCTCTCTCTCTCCCTCTCTCTCCTCCTCTCTTGCTGTCATCTCCGTTGATAAATGCAGTCTGTCATCTTCCCTTAAACGCTACGCTGGTGTGCAGATCAACTTTGGACGGCGAGGCTTTGATATCCATTAAGACGTAATTATGTTAAAGATCTTGTATCTATTATTTGATGCTTAGCTGTGCACGCAGATTGCAGCGAGGTCAAGCTCTAATCGAAGGCCTACGTTTACTGACTCTGAGTGCTCCCGGGGTTTCCTAATTGGCCTTTTGAACACTAATGGTACAACATGATGGATGTGCTTCAGATTTGAGCCTCAACATATGCTTTTGCCCGTCAGGAAAGTTAGAGATAGAGACAGAGGCAGAGAGAGACAAAGAGGGAAGGAAAGAGAGAGTGAGTGAGGCCGATGACAGGGAGAGAGAGAGAGAGAGAGAGAGAGAGAGAGAGAGAGAGAGAGAGAGGGAGAGAGAGGGAGGAGGAGAGGGAGGGAGGGGAGGGAGGGAGGGAGGGAGGGAAGGGGAGGGAGGGAGGGAGGGAGGGAGGAGGGAGGAAGGAGGGAGGGAGAGAGAGAGAGAGAGAGAGAGAGAGAGAGAGAGAGAGAGAGAGGAGAGAGAGAGAGAGAGAGAGAGAGAGATTACACAAGCGTGGAAAATAGCAGAATGGTTTCTCAGCTTGAAATTAAAGGTTGGTTCCAGCTATTACTGAGAGCTTGGTATTCTAATGGGGAAATATGACATTTTTGTTCCTTGTCAGTATAGAGTGTGTGTGAGGTGGCTGGGGGGTGTCGGGTGGCGTGGGGGGCAGGGGGGGTGGCGTGGGGGGCAGGGGAAGCTTGAAGAGCAAGGCCAGAAAAGGTTTTCAAGTGGTTTTCATATGGGATCAAAGGTGAACTGCCTGGGATGTCACACTTTACAGTGTATCTGGCTGCTGCTCAGTCACAGAACAGTGTGTGTGATGAATTATTTCTGCTTGTGTTTGGTGCTCATGGCAGCCCCCCTCATGCATTATTTGTTCTTGTATTGTTTTCCAGTTTTGAAAAGGGTTAGTGTTATTTTTGTGCAACACACATCAGGACAGCTAGCTAGCTAGCAGCTCTTTTAACCTCAAGGTTTCTCTTTCTTTTATTTTTTTACTCTGCCAACTCTGAATCTGATACGAATCCTGTTACCCTGTCTTCCGAAGTCCCAGAAAGTAAAAATGTGGAATCCCTTTTAACAACACGGGAACAAGAGATGCATCAGAAGCTGTCATCGGAGGGGGGGGGGGGGGGGGGGGGGGGGGGGGACGACTAAATGCTGTCCCTTTGTGACGTCTGAAGTGTTTCTGCTTGGGCAGATGACACAAGTTCAGATTCGCTTGAGTGCTGAAGAGAGGAGGAGCAAATGAACACTTTCGTTCAGAGACTAATTTGACGCCCCCGTCCCCCTGTCTGTTGCAGTCTGATTGGAGGGGGGTTATAATTGGAGCGTCCTGATTGGATGGGGTTATAATTGGGTCTTTCTGATTGGATGGGTAACTATATCTAGGCCTTTTCCTAAGGCAGAGAGAAAGATGAGTGACCTGCAGTGGAAGTACAGCTGTCTTGAATGCAAGATAATGAAATAAGTCGTTTAATATAAAAGTCGTTTTCAGACTGCTTTGTGAGTCATCCCTATGCTGTGATTGACAGCTCGGAGCTGTGGTCTAGTTAAGCACAGAGCGAGGAAAAACATCCAGCCCCATCATTCAGTTTCCCCCCCGTCTCCATGTTAGAAGACAGGACGTGCAAAACGAAGCTATGAATTCAATTTACGAGCGCGGAACAAAAGCTATCTGAAAACAAACAAGAACAATAGGCACCTGATAGAGAGAGCAGATCTAATCCAGTTTAAAACCCGGGATCTGGGTCTTATTGACTTGCTGTCACAGTAATCCATATCATAACCATGTGGTAGACTGGTGAGGAAACATGCCTGCCTGGCTGAAGCTCTCCTGTAAGGCAGCTAATAGGCTGCAGCCTGGAGGCTTCCACACACTTGTAATTTAGAGGAGCGTTGAGGAGAGCTGTAAAATCCACGCTGGGGGAATCCTAATTCTCCCATTCAGTGTCCTGAGAGTTGAATACAAATCTCACCTTGAACGTTACCAGACTGCAGTGTTCATCTGGAACAATGCAAGTCCTCTCCAGAGACTTTTAGATACATTCACATGGAATGAGCGTCAAAGCAGAAAAACACACAGGATATACTTTTCGGCGAGATCAAGCGTCCCTTGGCTTGTCAGATGTGAAATGAGAGCGTCCCAGAGGCTGTGGTTCCAGAGAGCAGGACACCACATGGATCAGATAGAGGACAGCTGCTTTCTCCATCTTTCTGGCCGTGTCATTTTTGGACCTCAGTCCAGAGTCTGTGTGCCTTTGTGAACCGTCAATGCTTTCACATAATAACCTTTTTCCCTGGACCAAAACACAGCAGAGGTCATTTGTGGTGAGGCACCTCTAATAACCTCTATTCAGTCCTGAGCTGTGGGTCAGACCAGACTGGAGTCAGCCTGGGTCTTAATGGAACCTGCTGACTTCCCCATTCCACTGTGACACTGACTGGAAGAATGACCAACATAACAACTGTCTAGCTGTGTGTGTGTGTGTGTGTGTGTGTCTGTGTGTGTCTGTGTGTGTATGTGTGTGTGTCTGTGTGTGTGTGTGTGTGTGTGTGTGTGGGGGGGGGGTGTCTGTGTCTGTGTGTTTTTGTGTCTGTGTGTGTCACATTATGCCTACAATAACATACAATACACAACAATAACACATATTACACAACAATAATACACAGACACAAACTTAAAGACAAACATAAAGACAGTTTAAAACACAGTTTTTTGACCTTCTTATTTCTTTTTGGGGGGGGGGGGGTCTGTGAGGAGGGGGCCGGGGCGTCTGTGAGGAGGGGGCCGGGGCCCTGGAGCCTGGCTGAGACTCTGGGGTTCCTCCCACTGTTTTGACACATAAATAAAAGAGAATAATAATATTCTGCTCATACACCAGCAGCATTTTAATACAGCTGAATGAGCCCTTTAAACGTTACCTTTTTTTTTTAAGAGGAAGCGAGCGATAGAGTGACAGGGATGGAGGGGCAGAAGGAGGGAGAGAATAGTCTCTATGGCTTTTTTCTTCCTCGATCTAACCCAGGCCTAATCTTAGACCAGTGGGACAGCTGCTATCGGCATAATTTCACCATGAACCTGATAAAGCCACTGTTTCAGCTCTGGGGCTGGCTACAGCACTGTGGGGGGGGGGGGGGGGGGCAGTGCAGGCGGAATCTTCCCCTGAAAACACATTGGCAGAAGAGAAGATCTACTGCGATCATAAAACCCTTGAAGGCTGAACGTAACAGGAACTTACATCTAAACAACAGACCACGCTGTAGAATATGTGTCCTCTTCACTTCTCTACAGAGATCCAGCAAAAGCTTCTGTTTACATTCTGAACACAAGCCAGGGTTCTAAAGGAGTTTAAAAGAAAGGGATTGTGCGAAATTCAGAGGATGTGATTAATTGGCATTCAAGGAGGGTAACTGTTCTCAGTCTGCCTATCAGAGAGGCAGCAAGGCATGACAAGCATACCCTATCTCATAGGGTTCATTAGGCCATGGCTGTATGAGGCCAGCTTTAAAACATTATGCTAAGCAGCGCTGATACGGCTGTCTGAGAATCTCTGAGACCTTTACACCCTAAACAAAACAGCAGGATACGTACAGTCTGACGTCAATATACGCCACGAACAGTTCTTGCACAAAGGTCTGTCATGCAAATAAGGGGGTTGAACACATAGATCTTTCAAGAGACAAAAAAAATAAACAAAATACTGTATACGCGTTAGAGGCTGGGAATCAATGAATGACTTCCATTAGATGATTTATTACGTAACTATAAAAAAAGTGCTTTCTTAATTTTCAAAAGTACCTTTCATTTTATATCACAATCCATTAAGGGTACGCTAAGCCAAAACATAACCATTATTTCTAGTCACAACATCACTAAATTAATTAAAAGATAAACGTCTCGTTTTTGTGAGCCTGCCTGTGAACTGTGATTCCACACTTAGAGATAATTATTTGTTTGCGAACAAACATTGCTTGTGTTTTCTTTTATCACCGCTCCTTAAGGGACGAGTGTGAGTCGGCCACACTGCGTGGTGGAGATCTACAGTACAGAGCATCTCTCCCTCCCTCTGCACACAGTACAAGACACTTCTGACAGACTGGCCACGGGGCTCCGGGTTCAATGGAGAGTGATCAAACCTGCGCTACACGCTATCTTGATGGCCTGTCATCATGTCGCCCTCACGGATAGAATATAACATCCCCTCTCAAGAGGAGGAAGACACACAGAGCCCTGTTCAGGGATCCTAATCCTAAACAAGGCGTAAGTGTTGTGTGACTCGTCTGAATGGGCTGTCTAGTTCACTCGCTGGGTGTGTTTGTGCTGATTGTACACAGTTTCATTGGAAATGCTGTAATCAGACATGATTTTACATGTAATCATTTAGCAGACACTCTTATTCAGAGCGATGATACCGGTCTCTAGGTAGAGACTCCAACTGTGAAATATTAAATGACCGTTTTTTTTCCAGAGGGTGCAAGAAATACTGTTCACAACACTGAGAGAACCAATTCACAGATGCATGTTTTGGTCTGTTGACGTATTGTTGGACAAGGAGCGAGCAAATATTTTGAGAGTGAGTGTGGGAATGCGTTAATTTAATCGCCATCCCTCCCTGCGTTAACGACTAAACGCCTAATTTTCCACCCATACATATTCCTCATCCAAGCATGGGGAGGTGCATTCACAACTACTGGGTGTTAATAATGTGCAATGCCAAACAATTATGACAGAGCTTGGCCTCCTATATGTGAGAGACTGCCTTCCCCCCACTGTGCTACAGTATGCTAATGTTTCCTGCCGGAGTCTCAGAGATCCTGATCTGGTGGAGCCTGACTAGGCAACAGGACAGCTCCTTCTGCACAGCGCTGAATGACATCCACAGAGCTCTCATTTAACAGGAGAGTGAAAGGGGGGTGGAGTACGGGGGGGTAGGGGGCAGGGGGGGTCTGAATTGGAGCAAAAATCCCTGGGAAATAAAAAAGAGGGGTGGGAGGGGTGTGGGAGGGGTGTGGGAGGGGTGTGGGAGGGGTGTGGGAGGGGTGGGAGGGCGACCTTGCTGTTTGCTCAGGGACAATGTGTGTTGGGCTACAAATGTTACGTAGCCGCAGGTCAAATGTGTCCATGTAATATTTCACCTTGTGCTTTTGGACGTCCCATCAGAACACTTCTGTGGTTCATTAAAGCGACAAGAGGACAAGTGAGGACAATCTGCCGAGGAACAAATAAGAAACTTTCACGAGACCTAAATGGTAACCAGCTTGTTTTACTGTGGGAAACTCGCTCCACTTGGTCTTGTGGTAGCTTAAAAATAAAATAAAAAATCATTCAAAGGAGAGCGTTGAGACAAAAGGAATACAAAACCTCTTGTAAAGACCTTCAAAAACATATAAGAATTCCAAGCTGAAGCATGAGCTAATGAAAAAACCTTAACGTGCTATTGATTTTGCCCTCTCCCCCTCCCTCCCTCCCTCCCACCCACCATCCCCCATTCTCACCCCCCAATCCCCCTTTTATTCAACTGGCATAAATTACAGGGACATTATTTACATGGCACTTTTGGAGGCATGTGGAGATTGTAAAATGTGACGGGGTCAAAGTGTCGTCAGTACCCTGTGAATTATGCGGTGGGCGCGCTTGTTTAATCACATGAAGCAGGATATGAGTGGACCAGCGTAGCTGACCTTCTCCTGATTAAATACTGAGGAACCTGTTGCTGCCCCCAGTACTGATGCAGCGTGACAGGGTCCACAGGCTCCGCCTCCCCCGCGCACGCCGACCCGCTATCGACTCGAAACTCGTACACAGCCACACACACACACACACACACTATAGGCACGCGGCTACACACACTACGCACCACACACACTACGCACCACACACTCTGCACTGCATCATTCACTGACATGGTAATAGTGGGTTTGGTTTCAGCAGGTTAAACCCTGATGAATGTGCAGCTCACAGTTCCACAAGCCAAACTAGATTTCAATCCCTGGTTCAACAACATGAAATATCCAATCTTTGTTGGGTTTACTTTGACAAAGTAAGACATTCTTTGAAAGACTGTAAAAAAAAGAAGCGATAATCCTTTGTGACTTTTTAAGATGGGGTACAACTGCATGTTTAGTGTAGAATAATCAGAAATCTTTACAAATACCTGTAGTATTTTTTCAAGGTTTTTCCAGGGTAATGGAGGTTTTTCCAAGGCGTTCCAACAACACAGGTTCCACAGGTACTCCTACAACATTACTACTCAACAGTCATCTTTCGAGAATAAAAATAATACGTCCCTGTACTGTCCAGTCAACCCACATGGCCAGACCATCCTGCAGGCCCAAAGCAGCAGTAAACGGACTGATTCCCAGAAAGTAGAACATTTCCCATTAGCTTCAATGTCAATCCCAGGTTATGAAACCTTTTAACATTCCTAAGTGCAGTTTCTAAAACATTAAGCATTACTGTGTGAGAGAGGCTATAGCCAGGGATAGAGTCATTTAGATTTTACTACAGGATCCCTTGACCCCAAGGGCCTCAACAGAGGAAAAAAACAATTACTTGAATAATTGGAGAGGATGGTCCACTCGCTCTATAAGATGCTCTATTAATGTGAGGAGCAGATAACCGGGTGGAAGTGGAAAGCCTCTGCTCTGTCTCTCCTCTCAGTCTCTCTATCATGTGGGGGAAGCTTGTGAAGTCTAGCAGACTGGGACACCGTAATGGGGATGGATTAAGACCATTCCAGAAGCTTTGGTCAGACTGATGTTCCTGTATGATTTAGAGTTTGGGGCCCAGAGTCAAAGAGGTCAGACACTGTAAAAATCTATGATTTTACCTCGTCATAGTGGAATAATTGCAGTTTGAGCTGTTAAATGGATGCACAGTCCCTTGACACCTCTCTGCGATGTCAATCTCATATTTAGAAAACTTCTGCTGTGAAAAACACTCTGTTACAAAAAGTGTTGCCACTGATGTAAATAAATATCCCTCAGGTTCAGGTTCCAGTCTGTACCTTTGTCACTGCCCCCAAAAACCAGCCCAACTGTGAATCTCTGACACTAGTTTAGCTGTATGCTGCTCTCTTGACCTTTTAAACGTTTTTAATTGTTACCAGAATATTGAAAATGGACCACCATGTGTTGTAAATGCAGTGGTTCAAGCTGTACAGGGAATTATGAAACGTTCCATAATTATCCAAACGAACCAATCACTCAGACAGGAACTGTTGATGTCTGCCTCTGATAGGGGTGAGCAGTTCCAGTCCTGGAGGGCCGCTGGCCTGAAGGTTTTAGATGTTTCCCTGCTCCAGCACACCTGATAACGACCCTTCATTAGAATCAGGTGTGCTGGAGCAGAGAAACATCTCAAACCTTCAGAACAGCCCTCCAGGACTGGAAATGCTCACCCCTGATCTATGAGAAGATCCCTGTGAAGTCCGACACTATATTAATAATTTGCTTAAAGCATTTCACCATGGACATTTTTGAAAACTTGGGGCAATTTAAAACTGGATTTACTATGAAGCTGTTCCTGACGCACTGATGATCAACTTTCTCATCCCCAAGCTGTGAGTAGGACTTTGTCGCTGTTTGTTTTGGTGACGTCGGTCATGTTTCATCTTGGTGATTTCTGCACCAAAAAGGTCAAGGAAGATAGTTTGTTAAACCAAAAGCGATTCCCTATTTATCTGCTGGCTCTGAATTTTGATTTGGGTCACGATAGTCTTACAACTGGAGTGAGAATGAGAGAGCCCTGCCCATAGTCCTACAGGCGGCAGCAGTGTCAAGGTTCACAGATAGTTTGGTTTTTTAGTCGGTCAATTCTTCACGAAAAAAAGTCCAGCAGGGCAGCTTTCAATAGATATGACAATTCCGCCATTACCCAGGTGGTTCAATAATTGTTGTAGACCTAAAACTAGCAATCTGAGTGAAACTGCGTCCCAGTTGCACTGTTTTAACCTTAGCTGGTCGCATAAACCAGATATGGAGAAAAGGGTTCATTCCAAAGCTGGACACTTTCTAAGGTTGCATTAGAGCGCATCAAAAGTTGCATGTCTGTTTCTTGTAATGAAATGTCACCAGACCAGCCTAGACGCTATTCTTGCAGATGGATTTGTCATACCTCAAAAAATACATGTAATATAATGGATGATCTGCAATAACTGTAAAGTGAAAATATTCACAACTGTGAAATTAAAAATACAAATTGTTCAGAGGCTCCCGCTCTCTCTCTCTTCCTCCCCCTGCCTCCCTCCCCCCTGCCTTCCTCCCCCCTGCCTCCCTCCCTCTTCTCTTCTTGTAGCATAATAAGCCGAGTGGAGGCAGTTGTCATGGTGATGAATGCAAATGTGTGGAGTTAACCTGGAGAAGGGACAGACAGGGAAGGTTTTGAAAGCGTCTCAGTCCTTGACACAAACTAATGAGAGTCCGTGCTGGCTCCAGGTGCGCTGCTACTCTGTCCCTGATTGGAAATCACACCCTGTGACATCGAGGGTGTTTTAATAAAATAAATCCATGTGCTTTTGATTATCGGAGGACATTTGAATAGAGCTGCCGCAGTTCATAGAATGTGTTGTGATTACTGTCTACCTCTCTGAAAATATATAGCTTCAGGAATATGATTTTGGTCCTTTGTAATCGGTTTCATTTAACAGTATTATTCACTGTGATTGCATGGAAACACTTAGCAGCAGCAGGCTTATAAAACAGCCCTGTGGAAGTTGCATAACAACAGCAACACAACACTGAAAACAATGCTACTTTAGGAAGTGGAATCATCATGGAACGCAGCTTGACCGCAGGATTTAAGAGTTCCCCTGACGAGAGCGAGCGCCGGGACACAAACCCGGTCGCACCGCGGTCCCCGGGCCCCTTAGAGAGAGGACCCACTCAACAGCGCTCACCTCATCCTGACCGCATACTCCAAAGGCTAACAGTCCACTCCCCTCCTGTGCTCCATTAAATGGCTGGATGATATAGGCCAGAGACTGGGAAAGGAAAATCTAATTACCCAGACAATTATGATTTTGACCAGATTTGACCCCGATTTGTATTCAAATGAAGTGATGGGAACCTTAAGCTCGCTTGATGAATTTACTGTTGGCTGTGTGAGTGAACGTGAAACGAACTCAAAGCGGGGGTGAAACGTCCAAATCAACACAGGAAGCCGAGGCATAATTTAAGCGCAGTTCTATAAAGCATAAGCCATCTGTGGCTATACAAATCCAATCGGATTTTCTACCGCTAACGTTGCTAGTAATACAATTCCTTCGCATAACTCACCATTGATGTGACACTACCACGGTAACGCTGCCATCCCACTACTCGCAGTTAGGAGACAGCCTAGTGGATCTGCTCGTCTTTGCATAACCCTAATATCGCTAACCTACTGATCCATTTGTAGTGATGTCACCCTGGCTGTGCACACTGCTGGCATTAGCAATGTTCGCTCGCTCCACCGAAGTTCTGTGACAAGGTCAGTCTTAGTCACGGCGCCCCTGTGAGGTTTAGCTGGCTACCCCCCCCGCAGCGTCTGACAATGCTCCCCCCTGCAAATCTCTCCAGGCCCTCCTGCCTCTCTGTCAGACTCCTCTCTCCCCGAGAGTGTTGGAGTGTCTCAATTTTCAAACGATTCAAGACGCCTTTATAGTTTTTCGTCGTGACGGAAAGTAATCTGCTTTGAAAGGAATTGGGCTCCTCTGCAACGCTGCCTTGCATTTCTGGGCTAAAACGTTTAATCAGTGTCGTCCTTCTTTCTGGACGGCGTTCTAAGATCCTCTTCTCAGGCTGGAACTAATTGCAACATGGTAATTAGGTAAGGAATCCAATTTAGTATGGGATTCAGTTAAGTAAATATGCATTATTTAATGAGTGTTTAATGACGGGGCAGCCTTATCGGAGAGATGGTCGGAAGAGAGAGGATGATAATACTGATGAAGCTGATGAGGGATGGGAATAAAAGCGCATGCTTCTCTGTTGGCCAATGAACTGGGGTTTTAGCCAGAGCTATTTCCACTAAGATCACACTATGTTCGTATAGGCCATTAACACAGTCAGAGGGGAGGAGAGAGGCAGAAAGGGAGAGAGAGAGAGCGAGATACAGAGACGGGGGGGTAGAGAAAGAGGGATAGATCGAGGGGGATAGAGGGACAGAGAAAAGAGAGAGAGAGCGGGAGGGAGATAGAGAAAGGGAGGGAGACAGAGAGATGGAGAAACAGAGAGAGGGAGAAAGATAGAGAGGGGAGAGAGAGAGAGAAAACCCTGACACCGGTGTTTTCTGAGCAGGACCTGCATATGTGATGACTTGCAGTCTGGCTGGCTGAATGAACGAGGCTGTGAGCCTGATAACCTTCTCTTTCCTTATTATTTCCTTACATTTAACTCTTGGGACATTTTGCACTTGCGAGGCAAGGCAGTGCACATATAACATATAACCTGTCAAGTTTTCAGTATTCTTATATTCATTTGTCTAATATTATCATCTTTCTATTGTAACAAGGGGCGTAGCGGTAAATACCAGTACACTGTGTAAGTTGAGACTTTAGGTTTGGATAGCCGTTACTCGTCCCAGCTGAAAACATCCTTTGAAACGTTAATGATATTGGAGGTCACGACCTCTGACCCAAGATGATTTCCCGGTACATTAGGACGAGACACACAGTAGTGATTGATTAGCGGCCCTCATAATCCTAAAGTTTTCACACAAACGTGGGAAAACTTGTGACGCACGGCCGCACATGGAGACCTGAGAGAGGCTCGGCTTCTTTTTACGACTCGCATTATATCCCTGAGCACTCAGTCAACAGACAGTGGAGGAGAGGAGGTGAATCACGGCTAAATGGACCAACCACAGAACAGGTGACTCCTGCGAAGCCAAGTCAAGGTTAGCGGAGAGGATGAACTGAGAGGACTAATGTGTTCGCTACGATCCTTTGGGGAAACTTGAAACAATGGTCGAAAGAGGAAAAAAGATTTCCCGAAAACAATAAAATGAACAATTGAAATGATGTATGATGGGAAATGAACAATTTATGATGTAACCGTTCATAAAAACGTCCGTAGAACAAAAGGGGGTGAAACAGATTTGGCTTCAGGACCTTCCTGCAGCACGACATGTCCAATCTGGCCCCATGACAGCTGGTCTTGCATCTTATGCAAGGTAGTCGTGATTCGGCCCTGCAGAGAATCCTTTACAAGTGGATTCCAAGTTGGCTGCCTGGTAGATCAAGGGCAGTAACATTTGAAGTAATACCAGTCCTCCTAATTCTTCTGCTGGAAGGGCTGTCTAAAGTGAGCTTAATTAACAACTGCTGAACTTCAATTAAAATCAGAGAGCTTTTATTGAGAATCAGAAAGGCTCTGAAAAGGCCTGTGGTATCTTTACAACCAAGGGACTAGGAAGACGACAGAGGAGAGTTTGCACTAGTTGTTTTTCTTGTTATTTTTAGTTGGAAACTAAAGCAGATCTTCTTAGTTTTATCAACTATTTAATGTTGTATTATTATTTGTGTCAAGTAGAGTAATTATCTAACAAGTGCATGGGAGTGTGATGCTAATTAAATGCCATAGGCCATGAGAGATTGAGATGAATTATTTATACTGCTTTGATGAGAGCTGCTGTAAGGACCATCACTGCTGAAACTGCACTCAAGAAAGCTCAAGTTCTTAGTTTGGTAAGAAGGCAGCGTTCTGGCAGAGTTAACAACATGGGAGGAGAAGAGGGGCAAGTTCCCATGTTTAGTGAGGCAACATCCCTAAAGTTCTCCTGTTCTACCATTTCTGGTATCTACAAAAAGGAGAAAGACTGACAACAGGTGGACAAAAACAATGGCTGCCTTGAAGGTAAAGATACTGTGCATCTCAGTCATCCCTGTGGTGAAAGTCTCAGCAGGGAGAAATGCAGAAGAAACTAGGAAAGGGTGTTCCATCTGAAAACACAGCTTTAGTTAGAAACAGCAGCCATGAGTCTGGGACCTGATTAGCCTCGTCACTCCTCTTCAGAACAAGCACTGCTGGCCGAGAGAAACCAGCCTCTGGAGAGATTCTAGCTGAGAACTGGAGGACAGGAGAACTGGGGAATATTATGAACTGTAATATGGGATTCTGAAAATAATATACTAGATACTGTAATAATTTAGTAAATCAAATGAAACAAGACAATTAAGGTAAGGTCTGATAAGAATGTCTTATTATTCCAATAAAAAATACATTCATACAGAAATATAACAATTTTGCAAAACAATTTCAAAATAAAATTTCATAAAGCAAAAACAAAACAATCTTACAAAATCTTTTTTTTTTTTCTTCTTCTTCTTTTTCAATTGTATTTTTTTTTTATTACAAAGTTTCAGTTGAGAACAAGGAGCTGTGTGTGAAAAAGAGAGAAAGAGAGATACATAGTGGTAGTATTTATGCAGATCACTATAAGACGCAAGCAAAAAAATGAAGCTCTATTAAGGCTCGATCACCACCTGAATCCTAAGGCTGTTGCAGCACAAATGATGTTCTGTTCCTCCTTGAACCTTCAGCAGCCACTTATTGCAGCAAGCTGTGTCAAGTTAGAACTCATCCTGCTTCTTCACCTACGGATCTGAAATCCATATCTCCCTGCATGCTACACTGAATCTGCTGCAATACCACCCCCCCACCCCCACCCCCCACCCCCCACCCCCCACCCCCCATCTATAAAGAACGGCATGTGATAAAGAAAGCATGAATCAGATCTTTGACTATGATCCTTTAAGATCATAGACCGATTTCTCGAAACTATCATTTATGCACATCCCCCCCCCCCCCCCCTCCTGTCCACAAGCAACCTTTACATGCAGAGTTCAGCCAGACTGGTATTTTCTGTTTCAAATTTTCTGTTATAAATCAAACAGCAGTTAAGTTTAAATAAAACAGTTGATCTTTATCACCCCCGTCTAGAATCGGTCCCCATCTCCCGTTTTCATAACATTGTAGCAGCTCTTCTGGGGCTAAAACAAGCCGGCCCTGGTCAGGTCAATACCCTGCCCACACTGTCAGCAGTCTGGGACAGATTCTATGCCAGCAGAGCCTTTAGCAATTCATTACAGGGAGGCGGTACAATGCAAGGCCTGTCCAACTGAAGCCTGTTAATTACAATAAATCTTTAGGTTTTTCCTCAACCATGGTAGCAGACAGGGAGTGGAGCATTGGTGTTGGGGGGCGGTGATGGTGTTGAGGGGGTGGGGGGGGGGGTGTCTACAGTGATGCCAGGACTTCTATACAGATGTCAGGCATTGTCAAAGCAGCTGCATTGTTTTACTTTTTTTTCCAGCCTTGTCTAATCATAAGGTTTGTTTTCTCTCCTGTGTTCTGTACCTCTGAGCAAAATATCTACTAGACACAGGATGTGTTAAACTACATACATACAGTACGTACTACACAGTAGTAAATGCCTTTTTTTATATACATCATTTTAAGTGCTCTTTACATTATTCTCTTTATTTACACTCTTTGATTTAGCTGAAAAATTTCATGAAGATCAACTTGGGTCATATGTTGATGTAGAAAACACAACTAAAACCACAGCGAACTTAAAGAGAGCTATTTTCTGTACATGCTCTGACACAACACAACATCGACACGTAAGGGGTTAACACCCCCAGCTCTGATACCTCCAACAGGTGCCCGTTCTTGTGAAATTGAGCCTTAATGAAGCTTCTCAATCACCGACAGAACAATAATGTGACGACCCCAGGAATAATCTCCTACCATCGGGCCAGGTCACTTGCTTAAGGCACCATTAAGGTCAACAGTGCATTATCAGGTAGAAAAGAAGAAAAGGTACAAAACTCAAAAGCAGTATCTCAAAGGCATAGCATGATGACAGAACACATGGAACTAGTGGAGCACCATGAATGATTCGGTTGCGAAGCAGAAGTGGGGGGGGGGGGGGGGGGGGGGGAGGGGAACAAAAAACAAACTGTATGTACAATATTGTAACATCTAACAGTTGGCTATTTTAGCTGCACTTTATTGGAATCTATTTGCAGTCCTGATTACCAGGAACAGGAAATGATAACCCTTAAACCATGCAACACCTGTCTATGATTCTGAAGTTATAGAATAGTCGTGTTATACCTCTAAGCACACAGCTTATACAATAGGACTACAAATGAGCTTTGCAGCATGTGTAAAACAGGCCACGTAACACATTGCACATTTAGTAGCTGCACCAAACACCATAAAAAGCTCCTCGCACACAGTGAAGGGATTCCTCAGGGTACACAACCCTGGGCTGTTGACTAGAGGGGGGACAGACCATCCTTTCTGCCTCCCCCCTCCTCCCCCAAAAACCCCTCTTTCACTCAAAGGCTTCTTGGCAAACCCCACCCTCCCACCACCGCAGCCTCACGGTGCGACACTTTCTTTCACGCACCCCTCGTTCGCTCGACCACAGGGGAACAAAAAAGGAACTTGTTTCCCCCCGCCCCGAAAACCCCCATTCAGTCTACAGCAATACTGGACCCCAGCCTCCTTTCCTCCCTGCGGTTCTGTCTCTGGGTTCAGCACAGGGGTGAGTCAGACAGTCAGACATTCGTAGGACACTCATGCTTCGCTTCACACGGTTCGTTTTTTCTTTTCTTTTTTTTTCTTTTTTTGTTGTTGTTGTAAGTACCAGTGTATCGGTTGTCCAGGAGTCACTGGCAAAACATCATGCACCAAACATACAGACCATTCATTCCTTTTCTCTTTCTCTTTTTTTTTGTGTCTCTTTCTTTTTTTTGTTTTTGTTTTGTTGTTTTTTTTCTACTTTATATTTCCCCTCCCATCAATGATTCACTGCTTCCATCCATGATTTTGTCCTCATCTTGATGCTTCAGACAACCTTCAAAGCGCCGTCTCTTAAGAGGTCCCGAGGCACTAGTTATGGTGCAAAATGGCATGCTTTGGCTGGAACACACTCCCTCCCCCTTTCGCTCAAGGGCAATTCAACCAGGAGGCTGGTCGGTCGGGAGACGACATTTTCCCTTCTCAGCGTAGGCTGGCTGGTCTGCTTAGAGGTGCCTCTTCATGTGGAGGGCCAGGTGATCTGACCTGGAGAAACACCTGAGGACACATGGAACAACTGGTTTTATTACCGTGCCGCTGGTATTCCTCCTCCTTAACTCTAGACACTCAAACAGGTTCCAACAGGCCATTAGGCTTCAGCCTCAGTCAGGTAAAAGTGAAAGGAAGCTGATTTGGGGGGGGGGGGGGGGGGGGGGGGCTCACCTGTCACAGTGAGAGCATTTGAATGGCTTGGCCCCTGTGTGCTTCCTGAAGTGTCTGGTCAACTCGTCGCTCCTGGCAAAACGCCACTGACAGCCCTCCCATGAACACTTGTATGGTTTCTCACCTGCAAAATGAAAGAAGGAATGAAAAACTGTAAGAAACCAAAACTAAACAGCAAACAGATCTGGGGAGGTGGGGGGGATACATTCATAGGTTTTGTCCTGTTTTTTTATATTTCAAAGCAGGTTCAGATTCCGCATGTCAGTTCATTTGATTCTTCTCAAATGAATCGCATCAGTCTCACTCATTGATTCTATCGAAACCAGTTCAACACTTTCCTTACGCAACGCAAAGCATGTTTGGAATGCAAACAACTAAAAAAATCCTCTTTTCTAAGACGTAACAGCAATGACATTGTGGGTCAGATGCGGCAGGAGAGAGAGAGAGAGAGAGAGAGAGAGAGAGAGAGAGAGAGAGAGAGAGAGAGAGAGAGAAGCTGCCTTACATGTGCAATTTCACGGCACTAATCACAGAAAAGAGACAGCCAAGTGACCATTGAAACTCAGCGGTGCCTCTTTCCCATGGTGAAACCCAATCTGTTATGAAGGATCCAGTCCCCTTTATTCTCCCATGTGCTCTTCCCCCCTCCCCCTCCCCCCCCCCCCCCTCCCCCACCCCCCCCACCCTGCCCGTTCAGTCAGTCACATTCCAGATAGATTAGGTCACAGTTTTGGTATTCAGTCATGCAGAGCTAATACTCACAGAGTGCAATAGCACACTGGCTGAGGACACACATTGTGGATCTTTAATTACATTACACAACGGCTAGACAATTCCATTTGGTGAATAAATAAATAAAAAAACACACATAAGAACTGCGTGCTTCCTGTTCCTCTATTTCGTGAAATTGAAAGTTATATTCTTATATATATTTTTTTTTTTAACAAAAGGTAAGAGAGCTGTTGCTGAAGGACAGTGAGGTAACTGTGTTTTCTCTGGCCAGTGTGAAGCAGTGATCCCAGCAGAGACAGGAAGGGGAGCTCACCTGTGTGGGTCCGCTGATGTGCTTTCAGGTGGGAGCTCTTTGTGTAAACCTTGCGGCACCCGTTGAAATGGCACCTGTGCACCCTCCTCCTGCCGTCAGGCGACGCCTCGCCACATCCCACGTTCTTGTCGGAACTTTTCCCCACGCCTCCATTCCGGATTTTCACCGGCAAGTGCAGCTCTGTGTGCCCGCTGCTCCAGCCCTGCGTCAGGCCTGGCTCTGTGCTGACCTCCGGAGAGGAGGGAGGAGTGCTTATGATAGAGGGGCTGAAGGGTCCAGAACCCACCAACCCTGAGCCCAGAGGGTTGGAGGTAAAGCTGTGCGTCGGAGAGAGCTCCTCCGAACTGTCCGACGCATCGCTGCTGGCATCAGAGGTCACGCTGTTGGTGTCCAAGATTTGGCTATCCTGATTGTCCTCCTCTTTGACCAGAGCGGTCTTTGGGCTGGTCTCCGCGGTAACCTTGTCCCCACAGCACAGGATCAGCTTGTTCCAGAGATCCTCCTGGCTGTCGAACTTGATGTCTGACGTCGAGACGTACGGCTCGCTCTGGAGATACCGCTCCAACTCCAAACATGTCTGGATCGATGGAGGGGGGAGAGAGAAGGAAACTATTAGAATATCACCAATACCAGCTAATCAGAAAGCAGTCTTTTCCTAAAACAGGTTGTGCCACAGATGCATTGACATTTAGGTTGACTAACAGGTCAAAAGATCAGCTATCATCTATATGAGGTAACCTCAAATCTCTCTCTACGAGGAGAAGCTGTGGCACAACAAAGTCTGGTGTTGAAATGAACTGTGGGTGGCACCATCATCTCCACATCTTAGTTCTCTGGTTTGTGTCAAGACAGCAACCTTGGTTTACATATTTGAGTGGAGCAGTCACCTCATAAAGTCTAATGTCCTTCAGCTGAAACACAAGGGAACAGTAAATCTCTCTTCTGTGTTCAGGGCTGTGGTAGAATGAGTCACACAGCAAATTTAGTCCTTTTAAGGAAGCTGTACTTCTCCCTGGAGGAGTCGTTCAGTTGCCTTTCCTTTATTCTGACTCGCCATAACAATGTCCTCCAACCCCTTTAAGTCCGTGAGTAGCTTTTGAAAAGTTACGTGATTCATGAACATTTGACTTTTGGCACAGCGTAAGGATTAATTAAGGTGAGGTCATTAAATAAGAGTAACAGGCAGGGACTGGAAGTTTCTGAAAGGGGGGCGGGGGGTTGCTTAAGGCTGCATGCATGCTGTTCTTTCATTGTATTGCGCAATGTTACCATGCAGTGCTGTCTACTCACGCACACAGTGTCATTCATAATAAGACTTTACTACCAATCTGTGCTTTTCACTACTACTATCTATTATTACCAAAACCCTGCACGCTGAGAGAGAAAATAAGAATAATGTCTACTTCTTTAGGCTATTAAAAGGATATTCTGAATATAAGTGAATATTCCCCAGTGGGTACAGAGACAGGTGTAAAATTGCACCAATCACAGCCATTCAAGATGGTTCAATGCGTAAATACCAGAAATAAAAGCCTGAAAGAAACTGCCAAGACTGATTTCAATCAAATGATCTGTCAAATATGGACGTTGCATTATTGTAACAGTGCAATACATATACCATATTGAAATTCTAAACTGACATGTTGGATTCATAATAAACTACATTTTCCCAACAAAAAAAATTGTTACATTGATTCGATATTCATTCTTAAAATGCCTATTTTATGAATTTTTAAACGCAATTTTGAAATGCAAGATGCCAAAACCTGACCTGTTCTCAACCAATCACTAGCCTCCAGTTCATTTCCGCAATAAATGTTTGAGGCCGCAATACGGAGCCCTGAGGAACAACAACTTCACATTTAGACTTGTCAAAGTGACGCAGTGACGTGAGATTTACAATGAAAGGAACTGCTTTCTGTTGAAACGCATATTGTGCGTCAATATTAAAATGTAAAAGTGTCCGAAGTTACATATTAATCAGGCCACTTAATACTCGACATTAGTGCATCTTGTCATATTAATGTGCTGCTCACTCCACTCCACAGCGCCACTAGGTGAGCTGCGTGTATCTGTCTGCGGAATCCTGCAAGCTGCACACATTTCAGCCTGAACCACTGTCCGTGCACAAGACCAGACTGCTCCATATGTGACCATCAAGATTCAGCACTGGACCGAAACACTAATGGATACTGTCGAGATCCTCGCATAGCTGTAAAAATCAATCGATGCGTTTCTTCCGTCACAAAGTTGCATTCTTGTCTGGTTTGACTGGAGGGTTGACAGGTGACAGCCAACCAGCACGTTAGAAAACCCGCTGCTCTCAATTCAAGTTGAATCGCTAGTTTCAAATGTGTAAATATATGTAGCAAAAAAACAAATATAGTATTACCTGCTGCCAATACTCCTCCAGAGAAGGCAGGGCTGAAAAATAGCCCGTGTCATGCACAATCTGAAGTTCCTGAAAGATGCTGCACATGGGTAAAACATCCATTTCTAAATCCAAAGATGTTTGGGTAGAATTTAGACAAGATGCACTTTAAATCTTTCTTTCAAAACGAGACTCGAGAAAGAAAAAAACTCCTTTGTAACTTTGCACATGCAGTTTTGCGATACAAATTTTGCCTCGTCTCCTCGTTCACAGACTTCTGTCCACCGCTCGCGCTCAACTATTCTCTATTTGCAAAACACTGAAGCAACTGCGAGGCTCGAGCGCTGTCATCTTCCTATTCAAACATCGCAGCCTGCCTGGCCCCCACGTGACAACGTGACGCTTTTCGGATGCTGGCCAATCAGCTTGAAGCGGCCAGGCAGCGTGCATATGATATCACAACCCACCAATCAGGATAGACTTAAACATAATTTATCTCGTACTCTTTTTTAATTGGTGAGTTTTCTCGAAGCTCCTTCACGATCATTGGGCAGTTATTTTTAACCACGTATATAAGCGCGTGATAGTGGCTCTTGTCTTCTACAGTCTAGTTGACTGAGTTCGCATGTTGAGCTACAGACCTACGACGTTTTAACTTTACTTTTAACATGATCTTAACTCTTGTAACATTTGTAACATGTCGAAATAATCTCGAAATCAATCAATCAAAACATTTAATTGCAGGGAACGCAGTTGCTTCTCTAATTTAAACACGTTGATATATGGCTGTTGACATCATTGGTGTAACTGCGGTCCATCCATTCACGGGTCATTTTTAGAAGTACGGGACATTTAGTAATAGTCATCCATAAAGTACACATCATCACAGTACCGTGTGTCACCACCGTCATGTTTTCCTAACAATGTTTGTCCAAAAAAATAAAAAGATGATAGATGATTTACAAAAACTAAACAAACAAAAATAAAACCACCAAGTTAGAAACAAGAAGACGTAAGTGATAAATAGTCATTAAAAGAAATGATTCAGAACAAAAAATGACAAGAAAAAAAAAAAATCCAATACATAAATTACCTTTAACTCAGTCTTCATTCTGGACTTTCATTCTCTCTCTCTCCCCCTCCCTCTCTCTCCTCTCTCCATCCCTTCAGAGCGCTCTGAGACAAAGCATTTGGGAATACAGGGTCTCCTTGCATGGCAGCTTGTATCAGGGACAGCACAGTTCCAAGCTTTACTATCATTCAGCAGTCCAAGGCTCATCAGGCCATGCAGACAGGAGCCAAAGAAAAGAGCAATTATATGATGACCCACTTTAATGCATCACTGTCAGAAGAATCAGTGAGTTGTTCTAAGTTTGTTTTTGTGTATGTGTGTGTATGTGTGTCTGTGTGTGTGTTCTTCGTTCCATATAGATGTCGTTTTGAATCCACATCCACCTCCCATGTTGTCCAAGAAATGCTCTGCATGGATCCACTGTAACGTCATGTCCCTCTTTAAGATTGACGGTGGGTTCTGTGTCAGTAGAACTCGGAGAGGAATTGAAATCGTGTGTGTAGAGTGGAACCTTGCATCAGACACAACAGGAACACCCAGGCTGGACAGTAAGTTGCTTCAGCACATTTCTACTTTAGGGAACTCCTAGACAACAGGTAGTGATGTATCACACAAACACATTTTGCGGTTTGGCGGGTTCACATTGGTCTCTATGGTTTCTTGTCTTTTTTTGTCGAAAATGTCTTCAAGCCTGAACAAAATGTAAATATGGAAATCGATTGGAAATCAATGCCCTACATCAATCACTTTTTTGTAAAAAGTGACAGCTGAGGGAAAAAAGGGATGGGGGGATGGGGGGGGGGGTGTACTGTGGGCCAGGCACAGAAAAATCAATTTTCATTCTAATTCAATAAAACATAAATCTGAATTTTGTCAACACACACAGGGAGATCATTATGGAGCCGTAGTATTATTTTGCATACTCAATCAGGCTGTAGTCTGACCTGCTTGTACAAGAAAGAGCTCTGATTGGTTACCCTCTGCCCATTTCCATGCATCGAAGGTTGGCCTTACTTTACACTGTCAGGTCATGTCACAGGACAGGGGTGTTAATGTGAGTGTGTGTGTGTGTGTGTGTGTGTGTGTACACATTGAGCCATGTGATGTCCGCCTGTCAGGCCTTTGCTCACAGCGGTTCTTGACCTTGGTGTGAGAAGCAGGGGTTGTGTACGTGTGTGTTTGCGCATGAATATTAGCAGGGGGCATTTGAGCAGAATGATTAAGTGGTGAAGACTGTGGACACACTGCTGCCTTGGATCTGTGTCTGGATGGAAACCATTGAACCAATTGGATGGAATGATTCTCCTCATCTTGCTGTTTGTTTAGTGAAACTTGCCTTCCGCCAATACGATTCCAATATGGAACTTGTTGCTTGTTGCTGCTCAACTTAGAGCACAGATTGGGGCCGTAGATCTAGAAAGTGTTTGAAAATCCTGAAGGACAGTTCAATGGTCATTATTTCCCACAGGGTGGTGCATCAGGAACAGTCCAGAGTTTTGCCCCTGTGATTCACCGTGCTTAAGGGTATCACCATTATGGAGCCTTAAAGAATGTCAAGTATTTTATTATTTTCAGCCACCAAACTCTGTGGGAACCTAATTTTTAGGGGGAGGTGTTTATCAAGGGGGCGAGGTTTAAACAACAACCTGACACGCTGATTAAGATGCTTTCAGGGGGCGCTGGTGGGGGGTGGGAGAGAGAAAGGGAGAGGGAGGAATGGGGGTTTATCAGGTTACTCTGACCGTGAACGCACAGGAATGGATGTGGCATCCCCACATTCGGTTTTGGATTTCCTTTCTACCCTTTGTTGCCAAATAAAGGGTGTTGTGGAGGGGGTGGGGGGGGGGGAGGTGATGTCCTTATTTGTCCTTTTGAATATTATAACTCCACAGTATTAGTGCCTTTTTGTCCTAGTTACTGCACCTTTGAGACCAACAACTACTGTACACTGGGATTTACATCAATCTTTGAATTTAACATGAGCATGAATGACCAGACCTGTTGGAGAACAAAGGATCATAATCCAGCCCCCTGTCTCCACCCCCCCCCCCCCCCCCCCCCCCCCCCCCCACACACACACACACACACATCTTTATCTCCAGCAGGGTCTCTATCTCAGGCAGGGTCCCTGCCAGCAGGTCATTGCCCAGGGGGTCCTTGTACTAACACTGCTGTGAACAATGCTTTACCCCTGGTTATCTGTTATCCAGACACACATCTATCGCCATGGTATCGCCTAGATCTGTGTCATGGATCAGTTTCGGTCAAAAGAAGAAGCTCTCTCCCTATCTTACGGTCTCTCTATCGCTTTCTCTCTCTCTCTAGCTCTCTCCCTTTCTCTCCCCCTCTTGTTCTCTCACACTTCGTCCTTCTTTCTTGTCTCTCTCTCTCACCGAAGGGTGATTGATCGAAAAAGCAGACGTACAAAAGTGATATCGGAAAGCAGAAATGTGTGGTTTTGACAATGGGGCTAGTGTGTTTACGAAGAAGATCATTATGTGTATGAACAGGGTTGTCTGCAAAGATCAAAAGCTAACGCTAACATTCCAACTCGGATAGACATTCATATTCCGTTACATGCTACAGTAGGACTGGATGTTGTTTTAACATAATTCATGCGTCAGACGTCATCAGTGGCCTTCTACTCAGGTGGAAATCTAACCGGTTAAAGTTGCTGAACTTCAACATTCTGAAGATTCTTTATTTACGAAGGTTTCACATTTTGTAAAAATGAAATCCTTCATGTAAGTTTTAGTCAGCTTATTAGTCCTACCCAAGATCCCAGATACATCCTTCACAGTAGCAGGTCAGTCACACCTTCTATAAGGTCATGTATTGTAAAGGTTGACTCCATGCGTTGCTCCTGTTGACTCAGCAAGGTCCTGTCTGTGTACTAGAGAACATAGATACCGTAGGCCAACATGTGTTTCACTACCAAAGCAACCCTTGTAACCGCGGTGATCTCACTCTTCTCTCCTGCTGTACTTTGAACAGTTAGATCATCTATTTGATCTATGTCATAGGAATTATCTCTGCACAAGTATCCCTCCCCCCCTCCTCCCCACTCCCCCTCCTCCTCATGGAGAACAGTCTTCCTCCTCCTCTCCCCTCTCATACATTACTGTTTTCCTTTCCTTGAAACAGGAAATCCTATCCCAGAACCCCCTTTCCTGTCATAACCTATTGTGTCATTACCTTTGTCTCGGTCCATTGTCCACAGTATTCTTTAGGGGTAATCGTTTCCATATTATCGCCCCTTTCGGAGGCGTGAGTTGCATTTTCCCAAGCTAAGATAATGGTCACTCTCATTGTACGGTGGTTCGTATTAATTGAAGACTTTTTGATTCTTTTAGTTCTCATGCTGTGTGAGTTTCTGTCTTTACCTTTTCAGAATACACAACAAAGCCACTACACATTGTTCAGAGCCTGCATGCATCTCCTTTGACATCACACACACACACACACACACACACACACCCCCACACACACACACACACACACACACACACACACACACACACACACACACACACACACACACACACACACACACACACACACACACACCACACCACACCACAGAACACTCCAGACTCTTCTGACTCGCTCTGACGATTAGTAGATATCTTTTGCCAGCTGAGAATGACTCACTCTCATATCTTATGACGGCCCGCCAGCGATCTACATTGACCCTGCTTGGCATTCTCCAGGAAGTAAACCTTGAGCCACGCTGTCACACCCCCACGGCCTGAAGGAGACATGGCAAACATGAGTCAACAAAGCAAACAGGATCAACCCAGACGGACTACCGAATCCAAAGCCACCAGACAACAAGCTAATATATCTATTCAATCTGAATGTGGACTGGTTTATTCGCCGTGTGAATTTGCACAAACATGTAATTTAGGGTGGCAGGAAGGTGCAACTAACCAACATATATGAATCTTAAATTAAAAAGTAGAGAAGTACAATATAACAATACAAAATTACAATTACAATCTGAAAGCAAAAAAAAGGACATAAAATAAGAATATACAAATATGAATTTGAGTATGAAGTGTGACTTATGGACACGACAGTGCAAATGAGGAGAATATCAACAGGAAGGTTTAGCTAGGAGAGCATTCGTATTGTAGAACCATGTCTAATGTGCTAAGTGAACCAGACCAGGGCACGGCACTGCTATCATGCTAGCATGCTGTGCTGCTACTGCACGGAAGACAAGGAAGTCACATTCATGGTACAGAAGGTGAGAGACCGCCAGACTAACAGACATCACACAGACAGACTGACTGACACACAGACTGACACATGTGGGCAGAGAGAGCTGCCTAAAGCCCCTGGAGATTGATGTTGCAGTCGCCACGACAACAGACAGACAGACAAGCGGGGCAAGACGGGGGAGGGGGGGGGGGACGAGGGACAGGAGGGACAGGAGAGCTTCGACACGAACCCCTGCTCACCTCCACCATCTGGGCTCTAACGAGCGGAGACAGGCTCGTCCTCCCCAGAGGAGCCACAGGAAGAGAAAACACAGCGATGTCGGCACTAAACACTCAGCTTCCCACAAACCCCTTAATGGTGGGGAACAACAGCCCTGGCAACAACAACCACAGCAGACACAACCCAAACAAGCGGTGACAGCAGACAGCTTCTTGACTCTGTTCATTATTGATGATTCTCAGTTGGAGAATATACCAACTTTCTATGTCTCTATACTTAAAACATGTAGCTCACTCCCCTATATATATAGTACACGTTCTAGTGATCGGACATAACTTTGCGCTATTTCCTTTGGCAGTTTACTAGTAGGTACTCTCTAGGCTAGCGGTTTCTAGATGTTTTGTGCAAGAACAAGATTTGTCTAATCGGAAAGAAAAAAAAACTAGCTACTGTCACCAGGACCGTCGGGAACAGCAAAGGTTACTGTGTGAATTCATTAACGTTTGCTGGGTGGTTTTCAGCGCAGCTATTCCAGCCCGCCCGTATGCACGTGTGATATTTGTAGTCGGTGGATCTAGTCTCAGTGAAACGGCAAGGTGTCGAGCGCTAAGACTGCTCGTCATCTCACGCTATCAGCTGGCGACAGGCGTTCGTCCCGGCCGTGATAAGCTAGCTCTGATCCAGGCCATGCGTGCTGACCAACACAGTTAACATGCCCCGCTTTGCTCAGGCCTAATCCTGGAATTTAACAATGCGCTCGGCCTCGCCAGCCTTGGATCATGTTCTCCGTTCCCCCGGCTAGTTGACACTGTCCTGCAATAGCCAGCGCCATCCGCAAAGCCTGGCTGAAATTCACACAGTCCCTTCACTCACTTTCAAACACACACCCAGGCTGATATCACACATTAATGACTGTCTGTTGTGAAGAGCATTCTTTTACATTCACGCTTCCCCAAGTTATTATTATTATTGTTGTTATAATTATTTTTGCTATTCTATTTTTTTACAGACATTTTCGCATCCTACACTATCTGCAGATGCTTTAACCTTGAGGTCTTCCATCTGCAGTCTTTCTGGCTATAGTACAGGACTCTGCAGTGAAAGTATGGACTAGCGGTGATATTTGTAGAGGGGCGACAGGATCAAACTCGCAGAGAAATCCATTTCCGAGCCAAGCCATGTTTTCAAAGAAAAGGCACACTTTGCTGACATGCAATTATCTCCCACACATTGGGAATAGGGCAATTAGCCACTGTGTACCAACCATCACATGGTATTATTTTCCCAGAGTCACCTTCCGTCCTTCTAATGTGACCAGATCAAGCGTAGCACTGTTTCACAAGGTCAGATCGGGGAGATACCCTACACTAGCATCGGAACCTCACAACTGCTCGCTGTAATTACTGGTGTCCTTGATATTTGATGTGAAATGGGGACAGTAACCTTTAGTGTTTGCCTGTTAGATTCCCCCCCTCCTCCCCCCTATTCACTTTCCACCTCCTCCTCCTTTCTCGCTCCATCTCCACCCCCCCCCCTTTTCTCTGGAGTATGCTTGGAAAACAGGAGGCTCACTTTGGAGAGAAATGTGAAGTGTGTTTGCGTGCCAGGCAGTGCCCAGGGACATGGCTACACACACTCCAGCCAAATGGAGCGATGTCGTGTCGTTGCTGGTGATCCAGGGCACTAGCTGATAGAACGTGCTGTGTTGGGGTCTCGAGGAAGAGGTGGATGAAGAGGACACTGTTTGAGCCAGCTATCAAATCCATTCACGTGATTTCACTTGACACGTTTAGTCGACAACTGTTTTAACCTGGTATAAAAGTGTCAGGGCTAGTTATAAAACTTCTGCTTGATCCCAAACCCCTGAAGTTTTGGTTTTCCCAAAAGTGTTGTCGATCGACCGTGACGTTCCATGAAATCAAATACAATAAAATGTCACGCCTGAGCAGATTTCAGATTCTTGCTCATCTGGACACTAAACCAACCCACGAATCATCATCGTGCCTTCAGTCAGTTTAGAAAAGATGGCCGACAAGCATGAACCAGCTTGTTGCAGACAGACGAGGGGGAAGCTTGTGGTCACTTGTTGGGGCTTCAGGCTCCACAGATGGGGTATTGAGTGTCCCAGGAAGCCCCCAGCCTCCAGACATCACGGGCTCCTATAACAGCGACCAACATATCAGCTTTAGTGTTAACGTGGAAGACAGAATAATTACTTAATGACCATGAGATGCTGGGACTCTTGTGGACCACTGCCCAGGAGGCACATCACTGGGAGGAGAAGACAAAAAAGAAACTCAATTCAACATGAGTTCTGTGTAGAGGGGGGGGGGGGGGTTTGAAACCGCTTCCTTATTTAGACGTTGGTCTAAGACGTCTTACCAGACCATAAGATGCCATCTTTTATCTGACAGACAGTTGCACTGGCTAAGCAGACTACTTAAGGTCTGATTGGCTACATTTGCGCTGAGTGTAAGATATCGCACTATACTATGGTATTTGAATGCTCCATGCGTTCACATATTTCTTTTGACATCTCTTTCCGACCCAAACCAACCCCCCCCCCTCCCCTCCCTGCATCTGTCAGTACAGTGTTAAACCCAGTGGGCATATCGTTACACGCCTTTTAAATACCAGGGTATTACAACACCTAGTGTTTACACAGCACTGCAAAGCCTTATGCTTCTCCTAGCCAGGTGTTTTGACAGCGTGCCAGGTCCTCTCATTTGTGTCGAACGTCTCTCTCTCTCTCTCTCTCTCTCTCTCTCTCTCTCAAGCCTGCAACGCTGCCTCTGAAAACATTCCACTGAGGCTGAACCCCGTGAGTGGAGAGTTACAACAAGGTGTCAGTCGTACTCATCAATTTGTACGGCCTCTCTGTTTAGATCTGCCTGTGTTTTGTTAGCACTGCTGGGGAAAAAGGATCAGGCCTGAATGCCTGCATAGCTGGGATCCCAAACAAACGCTGTCGTCACACTCCAACGTAAACACACACACACACACACACTGGTTCCTGACCGCATACAGTACAAAAACAGATTAACCCTTCCTTATCCTCCACAAGCAAGCGTGTCCAGCTTTCAGGCAGCTCTGTATAGTTGATTGACTGGTTCTCCGAGGCTGGGGCCCAGGTAGGAACCCCCAGGGGCCCCAGTGTATTACAGGGTCCTTGTTGAAGCATGTCCCCCTGTGTGGGTGTGCTGTGTGTAGCTGTCATTGGCTTTAGGACTGTTCTACTGTGGTGGGTTCAGCCTGTTGAGAGGAGATCCACTTTTCTCTAACAGTGTTGATGTTTGATGTTTTTGTAATGCTTGTAGCAAACCAGTAGGATGATGCTATTGGTGTTTTACACTAGGACAGATCTATGATCGCCTGTTTCTTTTGATGATCTCTCGCTTCGACCACCCGCAATCAGTTGTCAAGTCCACGTTTGTTTTTTGTTTTTTTTATCCGGTTTATTTGGGTATGAAAGCTGTGACGAACTCGAAGGTCTAGACATGGTTTCTGGTGTTCGACAATGACTGAGTCTAGTTTCATTGTTCATCTGCTGCTGTTGTCCATCCATGGCTGCTGGTCTGAATGGATCTTTTCTTTTCGTTGATAAACTGCTGACCTTGACATATCTCTTCCCCATGCAAACATATCAACCTTGGCCGACCATTCAGCAGAAGACTGTGTTTCAGGTTTGAGGAAGTCAGGAGTCAGGGAGTCAGGTGGCTCAGCAGTTAAGGCGTTGGGCTGCAAGTTTGGTTCCCGGCTGTGCCAACATGAGGTTGTGTCCTTGGACAAGGTTTTAGGACTGCTTTTAGTCACCCTACTTGCCTCAGGGGGGAATGTCCCTGTACTTGCTGTAAGTCACTCTGGATAAGATATAATTATATAATTTGTATATCATTTCATATAATTTGTATATCATTTCAGATCATTTGTATATCATTTGTGATATATGGATATAATTTATATAATTTGTATCCCCTCCTTTTTACTACACACAGACACAGAGATCCTTGCTTAAATGAGGCCAACTTGAATTCATATGGTTCTTTCGGAGTATCCAGGTCACAAGTGATAGCGCACATCATTTTCTTACCCAAAATATCTGTACCCCAGTTCCATCACTTACCCCTAAAATGCAGAGGAACACCATCACCTACTCTAAGCAGTGTCGGGGCATGGCAACATGCATTTGTCAAGAATCGCTCAAGTCTTCAGGAATACCTGGTTATTATTGATGTAGTCTGGGTTACAGAAACTCATTGTCGATGCTTGCTTCAGGCACCTGGATTCATTCTCATCACAGCCTCTCGTCTCTTCGCTTTCATGAGGGATCATTAGCACCAGGTTGTGACCGATGTTCCTGAAATCTGTCTCCACCAACCCATATCAGCTGTGAATATGCTCCTCTTCCTCTTTTGTCAATGTCACAAATAATGTAGTTGAGGGGTTGGAGGCAAGGGGGGGGGGGGAGAGAGGAGCAGGGGGGAAGGGGGGGAGAGAGAGGAGCAGGGAGGGAGGGGGGGAGAGGGAAGAGAGAGAGGAGAAGGGGGAAGAGAGGGAGAGATAGAGGAGGAGGGGTAAAGGAGGGAGAGAGAAAAGTAGGGGGGAAGGGGAGACAGCAGCAGGGGGAAGGGAGGGAGAGAGAGGAGCTGGGGGGAAGGGAGGGAGAGACAGAGGAGGAGGGGTAAGGGAGGGAGAGAGACAGCAGCAGGGGGGAAGGGAGGTAAG
>CM059304.1:12520000-12600000 GCA_030340665.1 Neosalanx taihuensis
TCCAGTCCAGCCGGTGAATGACCTCACTTCCCTCAGGCTCTTCCCACTTCCTTCCTCTGTGGTGTTTCCACGGTCTATCCCCTTCTTCTCGTGTAAATATCTGTGCTCCAGCATGCCTGAGCTCTCTTATTCCCCCCAGAGAGTGAAAGAGAACCACCATCTGCTTTCCAGAACCTCCCCCGCCGTCTCACAGACTTGCGAACGTGTGTTCAGGAAACACTGAGCTTCATGCGAACACTCTCACTCAACACACACACACACACAATATCCCTCCCCCTACGGTGAGTCTCATCCTTCTCCCAGCATGCACTGGTGATTGCACCTGCGTTGCTGTCTCCCGTCCTGTCCTCTGGAACATGCAGAGTGTGACACTGGGCCGTGGAGGTCGCCTCCACATGCTGTGATTGGCCAGTGACATCTCTGGTCTCAGCAGATGAATACATGCTAGGAAAAGTTACTGAGTCACTGACTGTGATTGGATGAGCCAGGACCCAGGCACTTCCTGGATCCTTACAGGTTACCTAGGTTACAGGCTTCTTCTTCTTTGTGTGTGTCTTGTTACTCATCTTCTCGGGGTTAACAGGAGAGTTGGACAGCATTGTCTCTGTGATATAGACCACCTTTGAGTCGGTTCCTGGTATAAATCTTGTCTGGCTCTTGGCTTCTTATCAATACATCCATTAAGACTCCATTACTGTGATGGTCTTTATAATGAAGTGATCTATGCAGAGGAAGAGTTAGGGCTTTTATTGAGAAAATATGGACACCAGGTGTAGAGAAAGTGAGACAATGGACCATACATTCAGTTTTCTTTGTTCCGGAACTTTAATTGATACGTGTATATTCAATTGTCTTTGTTCCAGAACTCATTTAGCTCATGTTACTTTTCTAACATTAGATGTTTAGCTTGACCATAACTACCCCCAAAAACATGACATTACGATCAAATGTCATGTGATGAAATTGAGAAGTTCAATTGTATAAATCTTTGTGTGACCACTGGTGTATAACATAAAGTCTACTTTGGTCATTCACTGGCATCCCTGTGTCACTTCCTATTTCCTGCAAGCTTGGTCATATCCGAGTCTTACTTCCTGTCCAGAGCTGAAAAGTTCTTATCTTAGATCTCCAGAGTTCACAGTGAAACCCTTGCAAGCTGGTTATTCTTTGATACAAGCAGAAACAATCAATTCTCCACGATCGACCACTTTAGTCTGATAGAAACTGTTATTTGCACATCACTCAGGATGGAGCCTGCTTCGGTGATGTCAAAATTGTACTTAAATTATAGATGTTGAGATGTATAGATTTTTGCAGTGTCATTATGTAATGATGCGATACCCTACACGGATATATTTCTAATCATGAGAAAGCAACTACAGTTGGCCTTATGGAGTGAAAATCTGTAAAAAAAACTGTGCTGTACTTGCGATGGAGATATTATATCGCAGAAAAAAGATGCACACGTGATGTGTTTTCAGATTCCATGAATGACAAGTCCATAGTTCATTAACAACTACGAGGACACCATGGTTACGGGCAAAACAATCTCACTATCACATTCTAGTCCTTTGCAGGACATGCTGTCTTTTTCTACCACAGAGCATACATCTTGTACAGCAGCACAAACCTCATGTTCTGTTTTACCATTGTGATGTGTGAAAAAACACGTCACGCAATAATCAAAGGATCTTTCCAAACTTGAACTCTTCTGTCGCCATGGTTGCGTTGCCAGGAAACCAAACAATGCTCTGCCGAAACTCGATAACAGGAAATGATTTCATTGTGTGTTTCCTCTAATGCGCAACAGCAGTTAGACTGGCCGTGCAGCATGCTCTCTTACGACGCGTCCGCTGGTCATTCAGAGGAAGAGCAATCGGCGTGAGTGCAGAAAAAACCCACAACCTAAAGCTCCTCTCTTATTGGGTGAAACAGGCTTCAGTGCGTGTGCTTGGAAACCTCTGTCACATGACATGTTGTGTGGACTGTGTGTGTAAATAAAACACTTGCTATGGAGTTGCTATGTCCATAGCAACATTGTAAGGTAGTGGACATAGTGCAGTGATATCTGCTGGTGTCGGCCTCTGTTGAAAAGGTCAGCGTTGATGTGAGTGAAGCCTCAGTGTTGTGGCTGGCTGACGCTGGCCAGGGTAAAGGCAGAAGGCTTCATCACTGCAGACAGAGCATTAAGCCAGGCCAGAGCACCCTCAGGCAGACCTGCCACATATCATGCCTGTTTGATGAGAAGGCAAAGGAATGTTCTGCCTATCACACACATCAGAGGAGAGGAGGAGACACACACACACACACACACACACACACACACAAAACACTTAAAAAACTTGAAATTCAAGACCTATTAACATTTCCGAATGCATGAGGAATATTCCTAAAATGTGGAGTGGCTACAACATCGATGTTGCAGTTTTTACGTGAAACGACGATCTTTAATGAATACTCGTAGAAGTTCGCCACAAGATGAACGAGGTAACACCAGCTCTATTCATTTGTAATCCCTGCAGACATGCTTCTGACACCCACATGATTCCTGTTGTATCACATGGCCCTGGTCCTTCATTCACACCCAGACAATAGCTCAGCTCTACCTGTCACGGGTTAAAAGAAAGACTTTAGTGTCTGCTTCTTCAATAATTTGTAACGTTTGGCCCTGCCGGGTAGACCTAGGCTCCAGAGGGGGAAGGGCTTCTGGGTCCTACATTCCCAGAAATCATGGCAGGAATTTGGCTGCAGGGCACATAAGTATCCTTTACCGAGGGAGGGAGGGGGGGAGGGAGGGGGGAATGAGGGGGGAGGGAGGGGGGGAGGGAGGGGGAGGGTGGGGGGGAGGGAGGGGGGGACGGAGGGGGGGATACCCACTCAAGGGAAAGTTGTGTGTTGAAGGGGTTTAGTGGAAGGGGTTTTACTAAATCAACCCCCTCCCCCCCGCCCCCCAACAGCATGGACATATGCTATGTAACATAGCTTACATGTGCAACTACATACTACCTAAAACTTTGCCTGTAATTATATATTATGCTAAAAAATGAATACATTTTAATTATCTTTAACAAATGAATTTATTATCAAAGGTCATCGCTAAAATCAGTGACCTGGTTAGTCGTCCAGGAGACACCAGCAGTTTGGAAGCATCTTCGGTCCTTTTCTGATGCACATTATCAAGGCTTCTCCATATTCCTCCATCCTCTGGTAAGATTAGCCTTACAGAAATGCTTTTCCCTCTCATTATCTCCCCCAAGGATGGCTTGAAATCTAATCTGAGAAAAGTGTGCCTTTTCTAAACACTGAAGCCACTGTGCATTATTCATTTGGTTTAATGGACGAGGTGGTCTTGGGGTTATTGCAAATCAGGAGAACAAATATTAACACTCACAACATTAGCATGGGAATGAGGTTCATCTGAATGACTTACATGCAGTTTCAGGGAACATGCCCCAAAGGTAACTACTTTCCCATACCTAATGTAAACACTATAGGGTTGAATTAAAATTGTATGGCATGATTTGGATATTCTGCGTCCCTCAACTGTTTGTATTAGTCTGCTGGAAATTGATCGCAGATAAATTGTAGCGACTGAAACACAGTTTATCAGTTCTTGAATCGTTTGAAACCAGGAACTTGTCGCATGAGAATAAATTACGACCAGAGATGTTGAGTCAGGTGGCTGAGGGGTTGGTAATCAGAAGGTCCCCTGGTTTGAACCCTGGCTGTGTCAACATGACGTAGTGTCCTTGGGCAAGGCACTTCACCCTGCTTGCCTCAGGGGTGAATGTCCCTGTACTTACTGTGGATCACTCTGGATAAAAGCGTCTGATAAATGACTAAATGTAGATTGAGTAAACTGGCATGTCCTGTTCGTATAGAAACCTGCTGATCTTTTTTTATCTAACATCGATTCATTCTGAGTGAAAAGAAATCTGTGATTCGTTGGTATTGAAGTGTCTTTGCTCAGCGTGAGATTTGACAACATTCCTGTTCTAAATGTCAAGAGCACATCGACTGAGCATGTGCACGACGGGATATTTTAATTTGAACTTAAAAAAAAAATTGTACCCACAAAAATAAACGGTTTATTGCATCTGTAGCACCATAGAATGATACTCTGCTTGTAACCGTACAACAGCTAAATCTATTTTACGTCAGTCTACAGATTACTCCCTTTACGTAACGTTCTCTTCTCAGAGATTCGGGGATAGCCACTTGACTTGACCTTGTAAAATCAAATGCATCATTCCACATTAGTCATAATTACATTGGTTGCATTGAGAGGTGTAATGTATGTAAGTAAAACTGTATGTAAAACAGAGCAGGGAGTGGAGGCCAGCCAGTCAGCCAGTCAGCCAGCCAGCCAGCCAACCAGCCAACCAGCCAGCCAGCCAGCCAGCCAGCCAGAGAGATATATCAGTGCTTCAGTCCTGGATGTCTTGCTAGGCCGTCTGTTTTCACTCTAGCCAGAGTCTCGTTGGCCTGGTCTGCCTGGGAGACATGCAGTTAGACGTCAGCAGAACGTCAGTAGGTGGTCTGAGGAAAGACTGGAGGGGAACCTGCATCTGCTGCTCTCCCTGTGGCCTCCTCTTCCTCCTCCTCTTCCTCCTCCTCTTCCTCCTCCTCTTCCTCCTCCTCTTCCTCCTCCTCCGCCCAGGCTTAAGTGCTCCGGCACTCTGAACGAACCCTCACACGAGACCCAGAGTCACAGAAGTTCAACCTTTAAAAACTGGAAATCAACAATGCAAAGGAGAATACAGAGTAGTGAATAAACACTTCGCAGTGAAGATGGGGGGAATATGAGGTTCCTCTCTGACATGAGTGAGCAAGATTACAGTAGGTTGTACTTAGCTCAGCGGTAATTTGGTCTGGTCAGAATCGTCATCCGTAAATGGATATAGCAGGAGGCTTTTAGGGTTAATTGCATACTACTGCTGTGTGCATCTCTTATGCCTGCATGTTTTTTACGAGGGCAGATCATGTCATAAAAAGTTCACTCTTTCCTTTGGGAAGCGATGCAGGGCATTGATTGAACTCTGTCTCAACTTGTGCACAGTAGCAGAAAATATTATTTCAATGGGCAAAAGAAAAAAAGAGAGATGAAGGGAAAAAAAGGTAAAAGAAGTACAGAGATAGTAGCAGGGGAAACAGTGCGGTATACTCCAGTGTGTCTGAGCCAGTCTCTGAAACCCATCATGTCTATTACCAAACACAGAATTGTCCATTAGAACTACACATCTGAGGCCTAATGGGAGACTGTTAGGCTGTTTAATTTCACTTGAGCAGTTGTGTGTTTTAGTGATGTAGTCGGGGATTTCTGAAACGTTCCTACCTGCAGCCAACGATTGTCTTCTCCTCCTCGTCTAACAAACAATGATATAGGATCTTTCAGCCAGCCAATGATTTAAACATGATGTACAGTACTGTATCTAATGTATCTGGAGGGATTCCCAAAAATGTAAATTTAGATTAGATTAGTCAGATCTATCAAAATGCTTTTTTTTAATATCTGCACTCACAGTAGCTAACAGGACACTTGTGGCTTCTGCGATTCGAACGTACGTTCCAAATCAATATTTAATTGCATCTAACCACACTATACAACAGCAGGCTTATGACCTTTTTATGGAATAAATCCTGACCCTACCACAAACCCAAACCCTACCACTAACCCTTAACCCCTAACCCTAATCTGATGGCATGTTCTCTCTCTGCCTGTTTCAACCTTATCCACACTATCCTAGAGCCAAATTAGTCCAACGAGTGTACCTATTCAATTTTAATACACAAAACATTTTGATAAGGCAGCATACTCATCATGTTTTCAATACCAGCTTCATACTGACACTGTCTTAACATATTTAGTTTCTGTCATCACTGAAATCTCAGAGGACTTGTGATTGAACAAAACCTCAACATTAACGATTGAAAACATCCAATATATTCAAGGCTGTGCAATAACGTTTGTCCTTGCAGTAACACACACAGTACATCCATTGCCATGGGACACAATTCATCACCTTCTGTCGAAACATGCTTCATGTGAGTGTGTACATAATGTGATCGTAAAGAAGCGTGCCGTTCAGCATAAGAAACACCAGATAATGGCAGCTTTTTGAAGTTGAGGAAATTTGTTACCTATTGTCGTTTGTCTTTTTTTTTTACACACAAAATATAAAGTAGGAGAGCAAGGACAACTGTGGTTTTACACGATTCGCTGGCTGGCTGCCAAGAAAGAGTAATAACAAAGATGAAGCAGATAAAAGCTGTCTTATATCATCAATTATCTTAGAGGCTGACATGAGAGTGATGTGCTGTTTGTGGAGGAAAAATGGTGGCTGGATATTTTTTGAAAGGTTCTTCTCTTTGTTGGAACAAAGCTGCACTGTCTCTTTCAATAACCTGAAGTTTGCAGCAATTCATTTGGTTTTGCTTAAGTGTTGCTTTGTGTAAACAGCTGACATTTGGCACATCATGAAGGCAGGTAGTATGACTATACAACCCCAGTGAGATAGATTCTTCATGTTTTGACAGGTGTTTCCAATCAACTTCATTTACATATGTCAGAATTTGTGTTGCAAGGTTCCAGTTAGTCAGATAATGTGGGAAAATGTCCAAAATAAGACTTCACTGTGAAGTTGATTAATAGATAAATGTACTGTTCATTTCCTTAAGGGCACCTCACCAGTTAAATGTATTCGTTTGCGTCTCGTTGTTGTTCTCAACACAAATAAACTTGCTGTCAGCGGACGACGGACGTATTTTTGTAACCCAACGCTGAAGGAAACATGGATAACCCCAGGTGGTGTGTCTGAATGAATTATGTCCAGAAGAAGAAAGCCTGCTAGTTGCTCCATCAAGGGGGGCTCATTTAAATCTCTTTTTAATACGCTAAGACTTGCAAAATGTATCAACCTGTGCTTATTAAACTCAGCTTAACATTTTCAACCGAAGGGCAGCTAGTCTGAAGGGGCAGTTAATTCCTCATTTACACTGGTGAAGGTTCTGTATCAGAGCTCCCAAGAGAATATCCTCATTAATGAATGAAGGTGGAGTTATTTTCTCTTGAATCTGTATTAAAGCAAGCTGGCAGAAAATGGCCCCAACCAGAAATAGCTTTACTGAAACTTTTCTTATCAGGAGAGTTGTGTGGTGTATTTTATTTTAACAGTGCCTATACTGTCATGGACGCTACACCTTGGTTCATTAAAAAGTCCAACTGACCTTTAGGTATGCTGCTTATTCAAAACAGACTCAGATATTATGTGCTGTTGAACTGACCAAAATACATAAAAAGTATAGAAATTAAGTTAATTTCCATACAGTTTGTCATAGGATGTTTTTTCAGAAAACGCTTTCCAACACTGCCAGTTAATCACTTAATGGCCACTATTACCCCTCAAATCAAAACACTATCTTAGATCTTTTCAGAGAAATTAAATTATGTTTTTGTACAGTGGAAAAGTTAAAAGTACTCTTGGCCTTTTCCCATCTCTAGCCTGCAGTTTCTACATATCGCCCCTTCTTCTGTTTAATCAGCTCTTTTCTGACAAAGGTCATTCAGATGCATCCAAACCTAAGCTGCAAATGTTACCCTGTTTGCAATTGGAAAGGCCTCATCCTAAACATTTGCCTTGGATTTTGCAAGCACAACCATTAACCTTTTCAAAAATCCAGTTTGGATTTGATGAACGGGAGCTGGTGCATTTCTTCTTCATCTCTTGGAGTTGATTTAGCAATGTGGGCCTTTATCAAGTGGGATGAAAATCTGAGATGGTGTAGAGAGGAGGGGGGCAGTTGAAGCTGTGCAGAATCTGGGTCAGGTCCAGACTTTTAGTGCTTTATTACAGAGCATGGCTTCTCTCCTTTTCAGAGGGCAAGCCGATTCTCTCTCTCTCCTCTCTTTCCCTCGCTCTGAACCTCCTCTCCCTCTCTATCTCACTGAGTTTCCCCCTCCCTCCCTTTTTCTCTCCTTCTCTCATCCCTCCCTCCCTCTCCTATTGACCGTATGCAGTATGTGCCAGGGGAACATGGCTATGAAACTCCCTCATTATAAGTTTGGGTTTCTCTGGACATTATAGGATGAGCTGGTATTGATCGTCGTCAGCTAACTGGAAACCTTCCCCATCTGGGCAAACTGGTGCTCATTTAGGGGAGATGTGATCTCCGTCTGAGGGCCGGACGACATCTGGTTATTGGACCCGTGGTGATCGAGTACAGGGTCATCGTACAATCAGGAAATCTTTAGGCAGTAATTACACGTTCGTTTTACCAGAGAAATGGAACACTTTGGATCGCCATACAATGAGTAGAGGCTGAAGTGGGAGGATGAGCGTGAGTCACCAACACAGAAGCATCTGGAAAAGCTGTGATGAAGACATGCTGAACATCCATCTACTGTACATGGACAGTTTAATAAACCACGGCAAATGTATAGCTAGTTTTGCTTTTTTGTTCTTTTGTAAACATTAGTCTTCTAATAATCGTTTGCATACGTTGCTAAATTGTTCCAAAGACAAACGTCATAAAAAATGTGTAATAAAATTAAATTAGACCTTAATGTCTTCTAGGGAAACAGTAGAGATTTTGGGGGTTTTATTCATGCTATCATTAATTTATGTCTTATTTTTTATGTCACTGCTACAATAGTCTATTTGATTGTGGAAATAGAATACGCTGTGACTCCTGTCCATTTTTCTCCCTGTCTCTGTAATCGAATTACTTCACACGTTGTAACTCTCAACGAGGAAATCATAAATATTCATCCAACAATTCAACGATTCATATTAAACATATTCAGTGGCAACTCCACAGAATGACCACAAATTTTATGTAGCCCCCCCCCCACAGGGTATCTAATATCCAGACATGAATAACTCCCCACTTCTGCTGTAGTTACGACAATGAAATTCAGGTCAAGAAGAATCAGGTCCACTTCTACAACACTCATCATATTGTAGGGAAAAGGATTCGTTATTTTCAGAGAAGCCCGATAATGGCCCAAACAGACAAGCAAGATGAAAGGCTGCTGTCTTTTCCAGAGTCAGCTTTCAAAGACCATTTTTGCAAATGTTATCCGACCCATTTCACCATCGTTGACGGCCTTTAATCAATGAGTAAAGATTTTCCGAGCTCCATCGTTCCTCTGCCCTATGAAAATCTTGTTCGAATGGAAACCTTGTTTTCATCGCTCGTTACAAGAATTGATATATAATTTTTTTTTCTCTGCCGTTGGTATCATCTAAACAACATACTGATTGTGAATTTCCAGATATGTAGCTTATTATATGTTTGCCTTCAACAGATTTATGTTTGGAGCGGAATAAATATTTTGTTATTTTACGATAGGAAGGTAGACACGCAGTTTGTGAAGATTCCCTCTTTGTAGGTGCAAACGTTTCAGGAAATGTTCAATTCCACAAGGGGAACTAACAATCATGTCTATTGTACTTCCAAAAGGGGATTTTAGTCCTCTAGCAAGAGCGAAACTGTGGTCCACTCAACTGGAAATGAATTAGGAGGGAGGTGGGTGAACTCTATTTGTTCTGGCCATGCTTGATGAAGCTCCTAATTGTCCTTGGCCATGTTAACCCAGCTTTACAAGTCCTTCCTCCCTCTTTGTCATTATCACTGCAGTACTGTTTCTCTAAATTACCAACCAAATCACACCTCCTAAAGCTCGTCATGGATAGTTGTCCATTCTAGCTCACTGGTGTCAACACTTTCTATAGTGGTCTGAGAAGGAGAGAGGAGAGACTCGGAGGAGACAGGAGAGACTGAGAGTAGATAGGAGAGACTCAGAGTAGACAGGAGAGACTAAAAGGAGACAGGAGAGACTCAGAGGAGACTGGAGAGACTCAGAGTAGACAGGAGAGACTCAGAGTAGACAGGAGAGACTCAGAGTAGACAGGAGAGACTAAAAGGAGACAGGAGAGACTCAGAGGAGACTGGAGAGACTCAGAGGAGAGAGGAGAGACTCAGAGGAGACAGGAGAGACTCAGAGGAGACAGGAGAGACTCAGAGAAGACTGGAGAGACTCAGAGGAGACAGGAGAGACTCTGAGGAGACTGGAGAGACTCAGAGGAGACAGGAGAGACTCAGAGGAGAGAGTCTGGAAGCCAGTCGAGGTCCTGATCTGCTCTCTCCACTGGAGAACACAGCTGTGAATCACCCACCTAGTTAACGTCACACTCCAGACGTCAAGTCCTACTTTGAAGAGATTGCAGAAAAATTACAGTCCCCCCAAAATTCAATTTCGGTTAAATGATTGGTGGTGGGACACTTCGTTCTGCAGATGATTAATCCACACGTATGGATCGCCACTTTACCATGACACACTCTAATGTATGGTGTGAAGGGGAAAAAAAGTGGGGAAAAAAGGAAATATATATATAAATTCCACTGTAGGCCTTCATTTGTCAGTCTAATGGGCGGAGCATTAACAGATGCTAGTTGCTGTCTTCTACTCATTTATTACCTCCCATGTTATCCCAGTCTGCCACTTTACAACCATAGCAACATAAATCAGAGGGGCCAGAAGGGCTAGCTCTTTCATTTACGTGCGCTTCAGAGGGAAGATGTATCGTAACACAGTCAGTCAGGGCTCCAGACTCAGAGACGGCTGCCATGAAGGCATCATGGCCGTTGACAAAAGACTGTCGCTTTAAAACGTACGACTTTGCCAACAAACTGGAAGTTTCCCATCCTCAGCATTCTATTATTTGTTATATAGAGGTCATTCAAATGGATGGAACAAACTGAAACAGCTAGAGCAGGGGTGGAAGAAATTGGAAGCTTCTAGCAAGTGTTCTGTTGCTCCAGCATGGTTCCTTTCTCTCAATAGGACACACTTGTCTCTCAAAGGCTCTTGTGTTGCGTGGAGGTTTAACCCCGGTCAAACCACACAGGGGGGAAAGAGACTAAATCCCCAAATTTGGCACAAAGACTCACGTTTCTGGGCTCTTGTTAGGAGACAGAGATCCTAAAGAACGTGAGGGGTCTTCTCAATGACATCCCTTCATTTCTCCTTCCTGTCTCCTCCTTCTCACCCAGGCAGAGGAGCATGATGCTTTTAATTTACTATCAGCTCCTCCAAATGTACTGGAAAAGCTCTCCATAATTCATGAAGAAGAGAGAGAGGTGGGGGGCTGGGGGTGGGGTGGGGGGCTGGGGGTGGGGTGGGGGGCTGGGGGTGGGGTGGGGGGCTGGGGGTGGGGTGGGGGGGGTGGAGAGGCATGATAAATCTATGGTTGCTATTCATGTGTGCCCAGTGCTTCCCATTGAATGTTAATGGCCAAAGACAAAAGATAAAAACGAGAAGAGAAAGAAAGCATTCATGGTATTCTGCCGTAGAAACAACTAAATCTCAGCCTCATAAGTGTAACCTTGATCCCGGGACTAAATTCCTGAGAAGTGACACCATAAATTGTCTCGGAAGACTTTACATTAATCATTGGTGATTCCGTTCACCACCGTTTTCCTTATCTCCATAATTAAGCAATTAATAGCGCCAGAAAATACTTAAAGTGACATCACAGTAGTTTGGTCAGAGCAGAGAGAACAGTTAACAGTGAATCAATGAAATTAGGAGATAGAGAAGCTGCTTCAGGGTTATCAAAGCTATATCGTAATGACCCAGAAAGGTGATATCGGCTTAGGATGCACATACTAACCTTCAAACTCACGTGTGTGGAGAAAAAGACCTTAGTCTCTATCTTTCTCCCTCTCTCTACCCCTCACTCTCTTCCACACACACACACCTACACACACACATACACACACACACACACACACACACACACACATACACACACATACAGACAGACACACACACACATATACAGACACACCCACAAACGCAGAGACACTCTCACTCACACCAAACACGCACTCAGACACACACACACACACACATACACACACACACACACACACACACACTTACACACATAGACACAAACACATCTGTAAATCAAAGATTGACAGGATGGAATTTACTACAGATCTGTTGACTTTCCCTGTGTGTAGAGCAGGAATAAAGGCTGACATCATAGTGAAGCCCTGATAGATTGGTGTGTTTTTCCTTGGCGATTCCTAAAGAGGTTGGAAGGAAAACAGTGTTGTAGATGACTGATGCTATCTCTATCTGATCAGGAGAAAAGAAAGAAAGAAAATAAAGAAATACTATTTCTATCACTTTTTCCAAGTGGCGCAATTCTTCAATGTTCAACATTCTTGCTTTTGCATGTGTCATTCTGTGACAGTAATGTAGTGATTTGTGCTCGATTGTGTCATTAGTGTCTTGGGCAGACTTCACACCAATAGCTCAATATAGCTACTAGCCACGCATAGTTATACTTTGAATTTAGAATTTTCCTCACGCATCCGTAAATGTTAATAGTCGATGTTGTTGCTATGTAACCGTAGGCCTGGACATTTACAAGTGGATTGTGAGGCGATGATAACCACACAACAAAGTAAAACTGTTGTGTTTGTTTATGGAGTGTGTGTCTGCGTGTTAGGGAGTATCTGTGTGTGTGCCTGTGTGTGTGTGTGTGTGTGGGTGTGTGTGTGCGTGTGTGTCCTAGGGAGTGCAGTTTGTAAGAGTCTTGATTTATTGGTGGCTCCTGTGACTTAAATAAATACATATTATTTGATCGGCTAAATTTGTTTGTAATGATTCTCGATTAGAGCCAAGGTCATTACCCTTTCCCATGGGAGGCTACAGCACACACACACACACACACACACACACACACACACACACACACACACACACACATGCAGGACTATCATCAGAGCCGTGTGTGTCCAGAGCAGCTCTTCTGTGAGCGCTGAGCACGCTCTGCTCCTGCTGGGCTGTGTTGTGTGCTCATGCATGTAAGGACTGTCCTTTTCTTCACCTTGTCATTCAAAACCTCTTTTTTCGAGGTGGACGTCCCAGTCTCTGTATGCCAGCCTGCTCTGCTGGAGGATGCCAGCCTGCTCTGCTGGAGATGTCTAGCCATGTACCAGACTGGTCAGACAGGAGCCAGACATGGAGGTCTAAGGCAGGGGTGAGCAGTTGCGGTCCCCGAGGGCCGATGTCCTGAAGGTTTTAGATGTTTCTCTGCTCCAGCACAACTGATTCTAATGAACGAGTCATTCAGATTCAGATTCAGATTATCAGTGCATTATCAGTCTTCCACAGAGCTTAATAATAACCCGTTCTTTTGAATCAGGTGTGCTTAAAGCAGGGAAACATCTAAAACCTTCAGGACTGGAATCGCCTACCCATGATCTAAGGGGATTTAGGGTCCTCAGATGACTGATCACTGTGTGCTACCCTTGTTTGATAGAGATGAATATGATCTGGTATCAAATGCTGGAACATGTCCATCCTATGGTGAGAACAACCTGCTGGTTCTAATGAAGCCTCACTTTCAATAAAGACCTGGCTGGATGAAAGCCAGCGCTGAGCCACCCCTGTGACTAGCACAGCTCTTTACTCCTGTTCAAAAAGACACATTGTTAGACGTTCAAAGTGGAACTTTGGGAGACGCTTCCAGCAGACAAAAAAGGAAAGACTTCCTCTCTCTCTCTCTCTCCTGGTCACAGTGGGCGAGTGAGAGGCAGGGAGGGGGGGTGGGGGGGGTGGAGGGTGGAGGGGTGGGGGGGTGGAGGGGCGAGGCTGGTTAACCTTGGTAGCTGGTGAGCTACACAGAGGCTGGCGTGACCCAGGTCACCTGTTCTGATGTATGGTCCAACATCACAGAGAGGCACAGCGCATTTATTAGGCTGCCTAATGATAAAAAGATAGCAGTGGGGAATGGACGACACTTGGATGGGAGCTCCCACATGGAGGATCCGCAGAGATGGTGGCCGGTCCCTGGGTGGTAATATCATAAAGTAGGAGCCAGGGGTGGAGGAGAGGGGAGGGCGGGGCACAGGGGACGAACACTGGCAGCTCCCCGGGAATACAAATGTTGCCTTTAAGTTGGAAATGCATGGCTTGAGACGTGGCGCCGTATTGAAAGAGGGAAGATTTAGGTCTTTAGTGGATTAATCATTGTCATCATCTGGGGGGTTGTGTAGAAGCAATTTAGATGGTAAATACAACACGCGCTCGTTTATCATCTGTTGATACTATGGCAAGCCAAAGTTTGGCCGTACATTTGGGATCTGAGCGAGAAATAAATGGTCTTATTTGTCACTAGGACAGTTTTATCGCAGCATGACAAGGGGCATTTAAAAGAGCAGATCTGAATATCATTACCTGAGCGCAGGTTTTACCTTGCGCACAGTGAATGTGATTTCTTTTTCCAACTCAGCAAACTAAACAAGTTAATAACGTCCAGTAAATAACATTTCAAGTTCACTACCAAGAGAAGACACAGCACACAACTCTAAAGACCTCCGTCGGTCGAACGGAGCACAGTGTTTTTTTCTATCATCGTCATAGAGTGTGGTCCATATCTTATTTGCATTGCTATTTATCTAACTAATGACAGCCTTTCTTTGTATTACTGTATGGCTGCCAGCACTGTAATACTCTCAAAAACACTTAAACACTTTAAACAGACCTTTTCTAATCTCTCTGGTCACACACATTTAAATCCCTCTCGGATATTTAGCTCAGAGCTTTTTTTTTCCTTCTCAGAAGTGCGTCCCTGGTTTTGTGATTCTTGAGCAAATCATCCGTGAACGGGGGGGGGGAATCTTCCGAGAATGATGATGCTCTTGTTGTGAGTAATGGATGCAGAAAATGGCGGGATCCTGGCCTGCGGGCCTCAGGAACTCGGTGCCACTGACTTTGAAGACATGTTTATGGAAATCAATATGCACACTTTCCATTCATTCCCCCACTGTAGTGCGGAAGATCTACCGTCCTCATATCGTTCCTGAAGATGGCATGGGAGGGTGCTCGTGTGCTCAATGGGCTCCGTGACAGATCGGGCGTGCGATATTGAACGCATGTTTCATACGCGGAAGGCAATGAAGTGGCTGGTGAACGATGGCACTAAGGCGACAGATGTTTGTACACACTGTGATCTCTGCAGGCATGACGAATCGAAAACGATCGCTCGTGTGACACCCTCATGTCTTTAGGGGTGGGTGCTAATGGAGAACACACGTAGAACATCTGGAGGAAGAACGCGTGGGGTTCCGTCGGAACGTCTCGCAGGGGCGGTTCTTGGGTTGACGTGACACACTCCCTTTATCCAGAAAGATCCACCGAAGATCCCAGTTTGAGAAAAAGCAGGACTAACCAGGTACGCCGGCTCCTCTCTCTACGTCATCTACGCTATCAAGACATCAGCAGCACAACCTGATAGACTGACCTTAGAACACCCAGGGAGGTGATGACATCATCATGCTCAGACAACACACAGGTTGACCTTGCGCTGCCTGTGGCTAAATGAAAGCAATGCGCTCCTGATAGGGAGAAGACCTCTGGTAACTGACAACAAGCCTTTGAAGTGCTGATTAAGCTCAACCTGACTCTCTCCAGTTCCAGCTTGGGGGGGCCGAAAGATCTCCACATCAAGAGAGGGATCTGAGGGAGAAGCCCCACAGCCCTGCTGCTAACGATCCTGGTGCAACCCCCCTACCCTCCTCTACGTGACCATCAGCAGTGATAGCGATAGCTTTAGGGCGAGGTTAAGTCGGAATTTAAATGGATGCTTTCTCTGGCTGATCCCAGCACTCAGCTGGACCTGTGAGTTGTTGTTGCAAATTCCTGAAGTCCTGAAGTTCTAACTTCATTCCAGATTGAAAGTAAATCTTATTAAACTGGTATGTTGTCGAGTTATTTCAGACACCGCTGCTCAGATAGGGAGTCGAGTGGCTGAGTGGTGAAGGGAATCAGAAGATTGCGGGTTCAAATCCTGGCCGTGCCAACATGACGTGTCCTTGGGCTTCGGAAATGTCCCTGTAATTGCGGTCAGTAGCTCTGGGTAAGAGTGTCTGTTAAATGACTCAAATGTAAACGTACATTAGTAATACCTGAACTTTATGGCTGCAAACATGGAAAGCCTGTCAAGACTCCTGGGTTACATTCACAGATAATGTCCACATTTCCAAAACTTTGTAGGCTCATCCTTCTCTGACCTCCATCCTGGAGAACAAGGTCAGACCTACACAGGTCATTCCTCACACGGCCCTGATGAGAAATATTGACAAAAACGTGCTGAAAAACCTGGAAAAAATTGGTTGAGTGGAACTTTTTCACTTTGACATATCATGGTGCCAGTCCAGAGAGCCTGGATTAAAAGAGTTGATGCCTCACAGATCCATCAGTCAAGATGAGGGATACAGGGTCAGGGCTAGAAAGGTGTGTGTGTGAGTGTGTGTGTGTGTTTTGAGCATATGTGTGTGTTTTGAGTGCATGTGTGTGTGTGTGTTTTGAGGGAATGTGTGTATGTGTGTTTTGGGGGTATGTGTGTGTGTGTTTTGAGGGTATGTGTGTGTGTGTGTTTTGAGGGTATGTGTGTGTGTTTTGAGGGTATGTGTGTATGTGTGTGTGTGTGTTTTGAAGGTATGCGTGTGTGTTATGAGGGTACAGGGCTAGAAAGGTGTGTGTGTGAGTGTGTGTGTGTGTTTTGAGCATATGTGTGTGTTTTGAGTGCATGTGTGTGTGTGTGTTTTGAGGGAATGTGTGTATGTGTGTTTTGGGGGTATGTGTGTGTGTGTCTTGAGGGTATATGTGTGTGTGTTTTGAGGGTATGTGTGTGTGTGTGTGTTTTGAGGGTATCTACGCCCAGACCAGAGACCCAGGAAGGAGGTGCTGTTGGCTGGCCTGTAGACTTGGCTCCTTTCCCCTCTCCGTCCTCTGGGGTCACAGTGATCAGTCTCAAGAGAGAGGAGAGACCTCAGCCCATAACTCAGCCCCTGTGACCCCTGACCTTTAACACCCCCGGCCAGGCAGGCCAACCTTTAGCACTGTGATGGATGGTTCATCATGCATAGACACAGTCAAGTGATTTATCGCTAGGTGATTATATTAGGTGTGCAGATATTTACAGGTTTTTTGTTGTTTTGTTTTGAGTTTTTTTTTTACAACCCCTCCTAAAATAATCCCTCCTTAAATCACACCTCGATTTTGTGACGTTTAAAACCTCTTAGCAGTTTCTCCCTCCAGATTTTTATCTGTTTTGATCAATTAGCATCCTGCCAAAGAAGCAAATCAATCCCAGAGACTGTCTGGCAGGGAGGAACAGATAGAAAGATAATCGTGACAGTGACTCTCCCTGTGCTATTAGTGTGAGAGAGTCATATTTCACTTTTTTAATATCTCTCTGTCAGTTTGTGTGCAGGATGGGCTTCTGGGAGCCCAGGGCCGTGCTCCAGCCTCTCCCGAGGCTTCAGTGCATGCCAGCTTGGATGTTCAGATGCTCAGTTAGCAGCTCGGCACAGAATGCATAGGCAGTGTGGAAAATCACCGGCAAGAGACACTAGGATGATCTAGGCCAGTGTTGCGTCATAACCTGACAGGTTAGAACAGTGCTTGTGACTCCCTGCAGATAAGTGCCCTAGAAAAATCAGCCAGGGCTCAATAGCACATATTTATGAGTCTGTGTCTCTCTCACAGTCTCTCACAGTCTCTCACAGTCTCTCACAGTCTCTCACAGTCTCTCACAGTCTCTCACAGTCTCTCTCTCTCTCTCTCTCTCTCTCTCTCTCTCTCTCTCTCTCACAGTCTCTCTCTCTCTCTCTCTGTCTCTCTGTCTCTCACAGCCTCTGTCTCTCAGTATCCCTCTCACAGTCTCTCTCTCTCACAGTCTCTCACAGTCTCTCACAGTCTCTCACAGTCTCTCTCTCTCACAGTCTCTCACAGTCTCTCTCAGTCTCTCACAGTCTGTCTGTCTGTCTGTCTGCCTGTCTCTCAGTATTCCTCTCATAATCTCTCCCTCTCTTTCTCTCTGTCTTGCACTTGGTTCAACATTGCTAAGTTATAGAAACCCTTTTTCCTCTCGAATAACAACCATGTTCATGTTGATGGCCTGCTTCGGAGATGACCATGTTGCAAAGAGATTTGGCGTGGAGCAGACACAGAAGGCTGAGCGTTAAAAAGGTGTGGGTGTGGTTAGTCAGACGTCGCAGAAAAGAGTCAATATTTAATACCAAAGCCATATTAATTCAAAGCACATTAGGGCCACCAGTAAAGATTGTTTCCTTCTCTCTCTCTTTTTATCTTGAAAACCCACCAGTTGTTTTGACAGCAGTGCTCTGTGGGTGGGATGAGCCCCTATTCAAACCACATTTACCAACGTTGCTGTTTCTTCAGCCCCACCTAATTTGTTGTGACCTCTGACCCCACCTAATAAGAACATTCTATGTGCGTGAGCATTGAAGTACGATACAAAAAAACGGTTTGAACCAGGGACGATACGATTCCGAAGCCCTACATCTCATTTCGTTAAAAAAAGAATATATAATTTAAAGTAACGGCGACATCGTTTCCCAGGTCCGATGTTTACATTTGGACCCGAGATAACGAGCCAACGGTCGCAAGATTTAGAAGAGAAGAGAAGAGAAGAGGGGAGGAGGAAAGAGAAGAGGGTGGAAGAGAACAGAGGAGAGGAGGGGATAATAACTCTGATCTGAGGGAGAGATCCTTGGCCAGAGGTCAGGGGGGTTGATAAACGAAGGCCGGCCTCTGATGCATCTTAAGTGAACGCCAGTGTAATTACCCAGGATGCACCACAGCCTGACTGTATGTAATGTCACTGACCCCCCTCCCCCTCTCTCCAACCCCCCACCTCCACCACCACCCCACTCACCCTGCAGAGCCTCCCCCCCCCCACCCTGCCCCACCACCCCCCCATGTCAAACGTTCCTCAGACAGGGGAGTGAAGGTCAGTCACCAGGAGAGAGGAAAGGTCAGGGGAGGTCTGGGCATGTGGTGTTCACCCATCTCTGGGCAATTGAATGGCAAATTTAATTAAGATTGAGAATGACATTTGAGAGGAGGAGGGGGGGGGGGTGTGTAGGGTGTAATCACTCTGTCCCTATTTCTGGGAAGTCGTATTGTTTGAATGTGCTAAGAAAGGGTGATAATGATCACGCCTGGAATTGAGTGATTTGGAGGATACAACCACATCATCGTACATCCAGAACATGTGTTCTATTCCTGTTTCACTTCACACTCTGGCTGATACTGGGTTACCCCAGTAACATTTTCCCTTTCTTATTCTAAAAAGTACGAAGTTTCTGCAGTTCAAAAGTTCACCCAACGCAAGCAAAGTCACTTTCAGATTCCTTGCAGACGTCTTCATTAAAAACATCAAAAAAAGTTTCAGCTTCGGAGGGGGTGGGGGGGGAGGGGGGGGTGGGGTGGGGGAGGAATCCAGCAACGCCAGCTACAACCTAGAGAGGAGAAGACCCCCTTCCCTCCGACCTGTGAAGATCCGTGCCATGACAAGCTGTGCAGGCTCAGCAGATTCCAGCGAGCCGGGAGGGGGTGAGGTGAGGTTGGAGGGGGGGAGGAGGGGGGAGGGGGAGGGAGGGAGGGGTGCAGTAAAAGGACTCCTTCCTGAAGGCGCCCAGCGTGTGTTGGTGGGCGACACAGACGAGATCAAGGGGAGAGAGAGCCGACTGGGATGGAGCCCAGAGCCTGGTTTCTCTCCCCGGGGAATCCTCCCTTTAATCACCACGCTGCCATGCAAAGTGATCCTGAACTCCACAAGCCTTTGGTCTCTCCTTCACTGGCACATGCTCAGACTTCTTCAGCATCCCGTCTCTCTGCAACAATCTCTCTCTTTCTTTTTCTTGTGCCTCGTTCTGCCTACAACTCTTATTACCCGTGTCTCTCTCCTCCTCCTCCTCCTCCTCCTCCTCCTCCTCCTCCTCCTCCTCCCTCACTGTATCTTACGTTCACTTTACTTCTCGTTCATCGTCTTGGTTTATGTTCCCTCCCTCCCTCTCCCCTGCTCTCCCTCCCTCTCCCTTTCCCTCCCACTCTCCCTCTCCCCTGGCCTCCCTCCCTCCCTCCCTCCCTCTCCCCCTCATTCTCAACAGTTTCTACTCAAGTCCTCAGAGGATTTTAGCTCATGGTGGAAGTACCAGACAAGGCTGATGGTGGAAGCAGACCCCAGCTCCTGGCACAGCCCTGCAGCAGAGCACTAACGCTGGGAGGGACACAGAGCTCCTTCCAGCGGCTCTAATTGAAGCCTGAACACGCTTCCCTCTCACAAGGCCTCCAGAGGATGCCATCAAGGAAATGCTAGCAGCGGTCATTACCGCGCAGGAAAACATATGGTGTCGGGTATCTTTAGGCTTTAACTGTGGAATGGTACATGTTACTGGGGGTGGGGGTGGGGGGGGGGGGGGTGGGGGGGGGGCTTGGTTGTCGAGCGGTGTTCTAGAGGTGTTGCATAGCAGAGCGCAAACACACCCCCCATACCCCACACTCCCCTCCCCCCTCCGAAACCTGTCATTTAATGCTGAGTGTGGTCTGCTGCCTCGTGTGTAGAGACCACGAAATGTGCTGGTGGCATCAGAATCTCCTCCAGAGGGGAATGTGATGGTTTTCCTGTTGACTGCAACACAAGAAACATTCTCACAAGAAACAACACTAAAGACATGCGTCCTTTACTGCACTTCGGTGACCAGTTCTGCCATTATAATGTCTTCCCTTCCTACGGTTTTATCCGGAACAATTGGCCGTAAAGGTTTTTAACGGCGAACGTGACAAATGTTTTATCGACAACATAACATTCTTCGCACAAACGGGTAAAAAGAGACACATGTTGTTTGAAACGACAGCATTTCTATCCCCTCTTATCTTCTAACAGCGTATAAAGAAGCTATTTCTAGAATATGTATATTTAGATGAAGCTGAATTCAGGGCAGATTGTGTGATGGTTGTGAATCTCTTGGCTGTGGAGAGCTGTATTGGATTCATTTGTACATAAACATGTTTCTCTATTGCTGAACTGCAGTGCGGCAACAGCAATAAAAAAAAACACAACAACATTTGAGATCCACTTACCCATTAAAGACACAGTAAGTGTGGATGAGGAAGTGTGAAGGGGCTGATGTCTCTGTCGCTAGGCAGACGTCACGCAAACAACAGCTGAAAGCGGCGCCCACCGTTTGAAAAAACTCACTTCCTCGCTGACGTGAGCAAATGTTATTGGAGTTGCCATGGCGATCCAATTTAAACAAGGTTCCCCATCTCCCAACCCCCCCCCCCCCCCCTCATATCCACACAGGAACAAACAGCAGATATGAGTGACCCCTGGCTTGTGGTTGGACACTGAGGAACTGTGTTTGCACAGATGTTGCCCCCAAGATGCAGACAGTCTCCACAGATCCTACACTGTTTCATCTCAGTTTCTTCACATATAGATGATAGATAGAGATTCAAAATCATTAAATATATACGTTTTTGATGATTTTGAAATTGAATCACGGACATGAATGTGTTGGGCTGTGGTGTGCAGCTGGTGCTGAAGAACAGGGGCAGGAACTGCATCACGGAGCGTTCGAGGCTCCCCAACATGAGAGGGCGTTCGAGGCTCCTCAACATGAGAGGGCGTTCGAGGCTCCTCAACATGAGAGAGCGTTCGAGGCTCCTCAACATGAGAGAGCGTTCGAGGCTCCCCAACATGAGAGAGCGTTCGAGGCTCCCCAACATGAGAGAGCGTTCGAGGCTCCCCAACATGAGAGAGCGTTCGAGGCTCCTCAACATGAGAGAGCGTTCGAGGCTCCTCAACATGAGAGAGCGTTCGAGGCTCCTCAACATGAGAGAGCGTTCGAGGCTCCTCAACATGAGAGAGCGTTCGAGGCTCCTCAACATGAGAGAGCGTTCGAGGCTCCCCAACATGAGAGAGCGTTCGAGGCTCCTCAACATGAGAGGGCGTTCGAGGCTCCCCAACATGAGAGAGCGTTCGAGGCTCCTCAACATGAGAGGGCGTTCGAGGCTCCCCAACATGAGAGGGCGTTCGAGGCTCCTCAACATGAGAGAGCGTTCGAGGCTCCCCAACATGAGAGAGCGTTCGAGGCTCCTCAACATGAGAGAGCGTTCGAGGCTCCCCAACATGAGAGAGCGTTCGAGGCTCCTCAACATGAGAGAGCGTTCGAGGCTCCCCAACATGAGAGGGCGTTCGAGGCTCCTCAACATGAGAGAGCGTTCGAGGCTCCCCAACATGAGAGAGCGTTCGAGGCTCCCCAACATGAGAGAGCGTTCGAGGCTCCCCAACATGAGAGAGCGTTCGAGGCTCCCCAACATGAGAGAGCGTTCGAGGCTCCCCAACATGAGAGAGCGTTCGAGGCTCCTCAACATGAGAGAGCGTTCGAGGCTCCCCAACATGAGAGAGCGTTCGAGGCTCCCCAACATGAGAGAGCGTTCGAGGCTCCTCAACATGAGAGGGCGTTCGAGGCTCCTCAACATGAGAGGGCGTTCGAGGCTCCTCAACATGAGAGAGCGTTCGAGGCTCCCCAACATGAGAGAGCGTTCGAGGCTCCTCAACATGAGAGAGCGTTCGAGGCTCCTCAACATGAGAGAGCGTTCGAGGCTCCTCAACATGAGAGAGCGTTCGAGGCTCCCCAACATGAGAGAGCGTTCGAGGCTCCTCAACATGAGAGGGCGTTCGAGGCTCCTCAACATGAGAGGGCGTTCGAGGCTCCTCAACATGAGAGAGCGTTCGAGGCTCCCCAACATGAGAGAGCGTTCGAGGCTCCTCAACATGAGAGAGCGTTCGAGGCTCCTCAACATGAGAGAGCGTTCGAGGCTCCTCAACATGAGAGAGCGTTCGAGGCTCCCCAACATGAGAGAGCGTTCGAGGCTCCTCAACATGAGAGAGCGTTCGAGGCTCCTCAACATGAGAGAGCGTTCGAGGCTCCTCAACATGAGAGCGTTCGAGGCTCCCCAACATGAGAGAGCGTTCGAGGCTCCCCAACATGAGAGAGCGTTCGAGGCTCCTCAACATGAGAGCGTTCGAGGCTCCTCAACATGAGAGAGCGTTCGAGGCTCCTCAACATGAGAGAGCGTTCGAGGCTCCTCAACATGAGAGCGTTCGAGGCTCCCCAACATGAGAGAGCGTTCGAGGCTCCTCAACATGAGAGGGCGTTCGAGGCTCCCTGAAGCCACGCCCCCACAGGGTTGTCATTGGTCTCTGGATCTGGTGACATCATGTTTGTTTACAGTTCCAACATGAGGGCTTTGTCTCTCCCTACCTGCGGCCCTCATAACCAGTGAGGGCCAATGTTGCTCCTAGAAATAGAGTTTCTATCAGCCTGAGGAGACGCTCTCACTGCCTGAACCAGTACTGACAAGCATGTGATCATCATGAGAAGTGAAGCTTCTGGGCCTGAAATGACAGAGTCCAATAAGAGAACATGGTCTCACTAACAGACACTGTTTATTTCACTTGCTGGTGGCATTTTAGACCAGAAGATATTGAACGTGTCAGTTCCCTTCAGAGCTATGTCTAAACAAAGTGTATAAAGTATAAAGTAACGTATAAAGTGGTATAAAAGTACGTATAAAGTGGTTGATAACAAGTTTTCCTTTTCTTTCTTTTTTTTTTATATGCAGAACGACTATTTGAACGTCTGTGTAAAGTTGACGTTCCGCTCAGTTGTGTTTTGCAAACATTCAACTCCCTGCGTGTGACTGAACACACACACACACACACACACATTTTCCTGTTCATTTTTAGCTCGAGTTCTTCCTCTGGTGTCTGTCTCTCAGAGGCCATCTGCCCTGTTGGAAAGCTGCCCTGAGACAGAGAGCTGGAGTATGACTGGAGGGGGGGGGGGGGGGGGGGGGGTATTTATACCTCTGCCATACTTCACCTCTGCTCACTCAGGGATGTGTACATCAGATTAACTCAGCACCAGTTGAAACCTTCAAAACGTCAGGGTGTGTATTTGCCTGAGTGAGGAGAACGCTTGTTGCCTATCTGTTTCTCCAGAGTCTGTGGAAAGCTCTGCTGAGCTGACCGAGCGCCTGCGGGGCAGTTTGCTGCAGGTCCAGCCCCTCGTGTTCCAGGGTTCAGCCAGGGAAGAGGCTGGTCTGAGGTCTGACAGGCATCATGGAGAGGGGAAACACCTTCTCTCTCGGTGCCAAAACAGTTGTGACGGAAACACGTCATCGGCAGAATGCGTTCAAAAAGGGAATCCCAGCTTCTTTTTTCCCTCTGTGTTGTCAGCCATTACAAACGTTGCCATGGCGATCTGTTATATTTTTTTTGCGTGTGTGTGTGCAGTAGGAAAGCAGTAGGAAAAGTGCAAATGACAGAGTCATTTAGTAACGTCTATTTATAAACTCTGACGGTAGGAGGAGTGTGTGTGTGTGTGTGTGTGTGTGTGTGTGTGACTGCTGGTTGAAAGCCTGGGCTAACCACCATTCAATGACCACGATTAGACAAACTGCTCCATTTAACACTGAAAATAAAAAAGGGGAAGGAACGTATCCATGGCAACAAGGTCTAAGCAAGTGACTGTCACATTGATCATAGCTTGAAAACTCACGTGAAAACCCGGCATTCAAAGCGTGTGAGTTTCGTTTTATTGACCTTAAATTTGTCAAACCTCTGTTAAAGTTATGTAGTCCTATATCTCTGGTGGATAACCAACGCATTATTTCATCCGAAATCTGAAAATATAAATTAGTAAAACTTTCTTTAAGATTCTACACTAATGAGAAGCACTGCAGACCCCTAAAAGGAGCAGGAGGTATCAGGGCTCGAAAGAGTTTAAATTGAGATCATCTCTCATTATCTCAACCTATAAACTATTAATGGTCATTTCTTTATGATAAGGCCTCCAACGTTTCAACATTTCTCATTAGACCGTAAATTGAGGAATTCTTGTAGAAAGATTAAAATTCACCACAATCTAAATCTCTCTCTCTCTTTTTATCCTTTATCACCATTTCAGTCTATCAAATTTGTGTTTGTGTGCGCGTGATTGTGAATGTGTGCTTCTGTGTGTTTGTGAATGTACGTGTGTGTGTATGAGTGTGTATCTTGTGTCGCTGCCGATCTGTGTCCTTGATACAATGTGATACAATAACAGTGACACAAACACATGCACACACACGCCTGCACACACACACACACCTGCACACACACACACGCCTGCACACACACACACACCTCAAACTATACTGTCAGATCCACCGCTGCATCATGCTTGTTGCCTTGTCATTTAGCTGTGAATACACAGTGACTTTAATCCCCATTATACCACATATTATGTCCCTCTGAAAGGAAGCATGAGAGACAATGAGCATGTGCTCTGAAAATCTCTCAATTCTCTTCCCCACAAAAAAGAAAATCCACCTTCCATCTGAATATGTTGTGGTGACGTTAAAATAAAAATTATATTTCCATGACTTCCTATGCTGTTTAAAAAGTAATGAGTCTGAATAAGAAAGCACTCAAGTTAATAGCCTTGAAATACTGTGCCTGTGCCTTTTCCTGGCCGTTCCAGGAAGCAAGCCTATGTTGAAAATGTTAGCAATATAACCAGCCTTTAACATAATGGTTGTGTCCATTTGATAACTTAATTGTATTCTGCATTAGTAGCAAAGCTTTTACATTAGTAGCAAAGAAGTTTTACTTTAAGCTGACTACTCATGGACACAAGCATGTGCAAACACCCACACACACCCCACACACCCACACACACTCCCACACACTCCCACACACCAAGAGAACACATTCTCATTCCTTTTGGGTGTGACCCACCAGGCTTCAATCATTAAGGGTGTAGTGTATGTGTGAGTGATTGTGTGTGGGTGCGTGTGTGTGTGTGTGTGGATGTGTGTGTGTGTGTGTGTGTGTGTGTGTGTGTGTGTGTGTGTGGGTGTGTGTAGGGATATCCCCCCCCCCTTCATGGATTCGAGGAGCTGTGAGTCACAGGCTCGTCTCCTAGAAAGAACAGCACGTCCTGTTTGTTTAACCAGAGGAAGTTCTTGTTCTCCTGACAGGATACAGCGTCAGCTCACACTACACCACCACGCCTCTCTCACGCCGCTGGAGCCATGACACCCGGGGTCAGGACAACCCCTCTGGACTGGAGGAACCTCCGCCTCCATGTCAGCCAAACACTGGAGGCCTACAGCAGCGACCACTGAACTATTTCAACTTATCAGTCGTTCAGGTTGTTGGAGAGGAGAAAACTTTGTGAGACAGCTGGTCAGAATGCTGATTGTATGCAGGTGTTAATGTTGTAGGTTTTTATCACTTTAGTTTATTGTGAGGTTGTAGTTTTTATATTTTTTTTTACACCAGTTCCTCTCCATTGACTTGTAAAATGTAGTTAAATTCAATCTAACAAGCACACTGGGAAAAATCACAAAGTCAAAGTTTTCCCTCCAACGTCCCGATGAAAGAAAAATCTTTTAACATAATGATCTACTTTTCAAAGGCTCGTCATCGCTTTTTTTGTTTCCTGAAATGTATACGTATTTATCTTTGTCTTACATTAGTAACAACTGTCACAATTTCTCTATATGGCCCCTAAAGGATTAAGACTTTAGTGGTGCAGTAACTACACAAATAAACTTGAAACTGCCAGTCCACAAATTGAAAACATATGACTGTCATTGTAAGCCGGTTGCCTGAATGTACTTTCCAATTCATCTGGATGAATTGGGACATCTAGTGCAATTAAACACATAATTATAAACAGTGAAGAGACTTAAAAATTCATATTACTTGTGTTCGTCTGTTTAAATTGGTTTCTTGTGGGAGCAGAAAGGTTGAACAAATTAGGGTGAAGAAAGAAAACAATCATAACATGAGTTTACAACCTTTAACCTAAGAGCCGTAAACTATGACCACGTTGTTTTGGTATCACATGACACACTTCATATGACAACAGACCCACAAAACCCATAATCCAAATAGAGATTAGAAAATGAAAATAAATATGTTTAAATTGGTTAATTAAGGATTGCTCACTAATGACGCACAGGTGACTTTCAACAGCCTAAATTCCTTCGTTGGGTTGTGATGATTTAAAGCCTCCTCACCTCTCCAACCCCATCCTCCTCCCCCTCACCTCTCCAACCCCATCCTCCTCCCCCTCACCTCTCCAACCCCATCCTCCTCCCCCTCACCTCTCCAACCCCATCCTCCTCCCCCTCACCTCTCCAACCCCATCCTCCTCCCCCTCACCTCTCCAACCCCATCCTCCTCCCCCTCACCTCTCCAACCCCATCCTCCTCCCCCTCACCTCTCCAACCCCATCCTCCTCCCCCTCACCTCTCCAACCCCATCCTCCTCCCCCTCACCTCTCCAACCCCATCCTCCTCCCCCTCACCTCTCCAACCCCATCCTCCTCCCCCTCACCTCTCCAACCCCATCCTCCTCCCCCTCACCTCTCCAACCCCATCCTCCTCCCCCTCACCTCTCCAACCCCTCACCCCTTCGCTGGGTAGCTCTTCTGGTATTTACTCACGCTTTTCCTGAGGTCACAAAGTCGCTCGCCGGGCTGATGGGAATGTGTTGCTTTCTGCTGTTTTCATTGGCTGGAACGTGCATGGGAAAGATCCCGCCGTCCTCTGAGGCTTCCCTGCGGACTGTCCAACCACAGCCGAGCCCCTGGAGTTGTCCGTGTGCAACCCCTAGTACTCTGGATCACCAGGAAATAACAATGTGCATGGAGATAGGCTTTGACCTTTCCAGTCTTGTTCATGGGAAGAACATTTATACGGAGTGACAAATCCCCCTCTTGGGTAAGAACTAAGAGAGGAATCTAATGTTGATACTCATTACTCCAACAGTTCATGACCTGTGATTCCATAAACTACTCACATCGCTTACAAAATGGTACATATGTCAATATTTCTGGATGATAAATACTGACAATGAATTAAAATCCTTCTTTAATAGATTAACCAAAGCCCCATGTGAAAAAAACAGAGCTTGCATTTTAATTAAACAGCTACAAGATCAAAATTATCAAGATCAAAGAAAACTCTGCATGTAGTCACTACTGAATAAGAAATTACTCGGTGAAATACATTTGTTTTCTATTTTCACAGTGAACATAAGAAAATGTTATGATACTTGGCGTTTAAACTGCACACTACACAAATTCTGATTCTGAAAGTCTGTCTGATCTCTTTGTCTGCATTCAGTATTGCTAGTGGTTTTGTCGTAAGGGGATTCTTATGTGGATTCTACAGTTTTAATTCCTTCCTTACAGACAGCTGCTGTGGATCGACTCGGCGAGTTTCCCACATGCTGCATCAGTATCATGACAGTTAAACAGTACACAAACTGCACAGGCTAACAAATGTCAGACAACAGTTCCTCTTCAGTAGTTTTTATGTAACTGTGTATCTTGCAGTCCTACACAGTGGCCCCTGCACTTCAAACTGGCAAGGAAATGCAGTCAGACACTTCACAAGCTGTCCAACAAATCCTCTAGATGCTTACAACTCTACTAACAGTTCAGTTTATGATTTGGGATTGAACTGGAAGGACCCTGTGGAGGTTGTAGACTAGTTATCTAACAGTGTGGTTAAGGATGGTTAGATCTTACAGCAGTGATGTCAGACTCATGCCAACCAAGAGTTTTGGTGTCAGTCAAGCCCCTACACCAGCTGATTTCACTAACGAGTTTCTCCACTTAGTGAAATCAAACTCGTTATTGAAATCAGCTGGTGTAAATCTTGGCTGGTTGACACCAACCAAGAAACACTACAGGTACAGGCCAGTGTAAACATTGTTTATAGAAACCAGTTTCTAGACTGTGATATGAACAGATACTTTGATAGTTTTAGTACCACTACCATAGTATTAGTATCAGTAAAACACAGGCGGATGTAGCGGACTGTGGTGGAAGAAGCGAACAGCAGCTGCATCTCCAGGTGAGCCACACTGTGTACCTGTGTACCTGCCTGCTGGGAGCATGAGGTTTATTCGCTATGCAAGATTAACAAACATAGAATTCACTGTGGCAGAAATGAGCAAACAGAACATATATGTGGCATACTAGATATCTAGTTCTCCAAACAACTAGATCTACTGGAAATACTTAAAGTAGCAGGAGGCTACTTCCTGGCCCTCTAGATTTGAACACACTTCTCTAGTCTGATGGGGTTTCTCTCAGTGTGGTCCTTGGTGCCTTTTCTGCTTGTGTGCTGCTGGAATTGACGGGATGCACCTTTTAATCGGTTTCTGGTGCCTGAAAGCCGATCTTACTGTAGTGAGTTATACTGAGAGGCTTTGTATTGGTTGGGGAAATGCTTGAGCCTGTGCAAACATTAAACATGCTCTTTAATGTTCCATGGTCTGAGTCAGCCTACTGGCTCCTAGAATGAACTGTACTGTATCAACACAAGCCCTTAAACCCCATAATTTATCTGCCTTTCATCTCAGAACATTCCACTGGATAGGACTGAATCCATGGACTGAATAATTCAAAAACTCCTTCAGTGTGATTAGCTTACAAGACAGAGACGGAAATCAAATTGAGCAACGTATTACGCAGATTCTTATTAATATCAAAACAAGTTCCCCTAACGGGTCTATCATGTTGCATAACTAGTTTGGAACCGTGTCTGGATAAGTTATTTATTGAAGTTCAATCCCAAGGCTTACAGTAGATTTAGGTGCACAGTGATGAATGGCTGTTTATATTAAACATGTGAGCCAAGTGTGAATCACAAGTGTTAGTAGTTCCATGTGTTCTGCTGAGGGAGGAGTGACCAGAACTCCACACAGAGACATGTTTACAGAACGGTTCTAACGTATGACCCTGTGGGTGCATGCCTCACTGGGGGGGATAGCTGTGTCGCGTGTTTGATAAAAAACACCACCGGTCTTCACACGCTACGTTCTGTCTTTGCTGTTGGAAAAGTGATATTGGATAATTGTGGTCATTTTACGAAAGATATTTGTGGGGTTTTTCAATTCCGTAATTGTCCAGTTTGATGACTTCCAAAAATTCTGAATGTTTTTAACACCTGTCAGAAAAAGGTGTTCTCGTTTTAGTTCTCTCTCAAAAAAGAATTGGAGAAAGAGTTTTGGACAAAACACATCTGTTGTTTGGCACACGCACATCTTTATTTGTTTGCCAAACATGGAGAAAGTGGTTTATAAAAAGAAAATGGTATCCAGACATGCAGGCCTGATCTCCCCTCACTGTCCCCTACAGAACCAGGGTGGGGTTCTCCAACCGTCCATGTCTCTCCTCACTCTCCCCCACAGAACCTGGGTGGGGTTCTCCAACCGTCCATGTCTCTCCTCACTCTCCCCTACAGAACCAGGGTGGGGTTCTCCAACCGTCCATGTCTCTCCTCACTCTCCCCCACAGAACCAGGTTGGGGTTCTCCAACCGTCCATGTCTCTCCTCACTCTCCCCTACAGAACCAGGGTGGGGTTCTCCAACCGTCCATGTCTCTCCTCACTCTCCCCTACAGAACCAGGGTGGGGTTCTCCAACCGTCCAGTTTCAGAATTCCAGGAGAGTGAATCAGAAAGTAAATAGCGTTTGAAGACGCTTAGATTAAACATGAGTCATTCATGAATCACGGCTCCTCCAGGCAACAGAGGCCCTCCTCCCTGAGTTATAGACCAGCCTTTGTTTGGCCTGCAGTTCTCAGGGAGTAAAGACTGGCTCTTGGTCTGGGTCTGTTCTGATTCAGAGCGCTGTACTGTAATCACGCTGTACTCCAGGTATCTGGAGAGAGGAGCTGGTGATCCTGGATGTGTCTTTAGGTTCTGGATTGTCTCAGGCAGGATGCTCTTCTGGAGCTGGAGGTTAGACGAGGCTGTAGAGCAGCTTGGCTTCCCAGGAAGGAGAGCTGGCCTGTGGGGTGACAGCGTGTCGTGGTTAAGGGGTCGGTAGTGGGTAAAGCGACGCTGTGTCCTTGTCAGATCTACATGATTAGATTAGATAAACCTTTATTTTTCCTCCAGGGGGGATATTGCAATGAGCGTGCACACGTACAAATCCCACCAATAGCTCAGCTAAAATATCAAACAACTTTTTCCAAAAGAAAAAGAGACGGTCACTGGCGCTAACAAATCACATCAAAACACATTGAGGAACACAAAACCTTTTCCCGTCAATCTTCCCCCTTTTTCGCGTCTGCCAAGTCCCTGGGAGCAGGAAGCAGGGAGTCTTTCACCTCCCCCCGCCCCCTCTATTGATCTCCCCTCCTGAGCTGTGTCATTTATTTGCAGGTTGATATAAGTGGGACTGATTAGAACAAGGACTGAGATTGATTTACGCACACATGCCACATGGCACTGGGGAGCGAATGCAGTCTGGCAGGAACAGAGTGTGTTCATCTGCTGTTTGTTCAGCCCTCAAATGCCACCAGACATTATCTTCTTGTTGTGTGTGTGTGTGTCTGCACGTGTGTGTGCACACAATCAAGTGTTCTTGCACGTAGGCTATGCCCACAGATATACACCCCCTAACCCTACCCCCTCCCAACAGTGTTGTTGTGAGTTCACTGCGGTAACTCAAGTAGTCTTGAAATCACAACCATCAGAAACCGACGTGCATCTTTGTGTGAGACTTCTGCATGACGACAAACTGAGAGGTGTCGCCCAAACATGGCCGTGATGAAGAGAAGCAAACTGTCTAGAGACGGTCTGCCTCCTCGTCCCGCTCCTCAAACTGTCTAGAGAGACGGTCTGCCTCCTCGTCCCGCTCCTCAAACTGTCTAGAGAGGCGGTCTGCCTCCTCGTCCCGCTCCTCAAACTGTCTAGAGAGACGGTCTGCCTCCTCGTCCTGCTCCTCAAACTGTCTAGAGACGGTCTGCCTCCTCGTCCCGCTCCTCAAACTGTCTAGAAGCGGTCTGCCTCCTCGTCCCGCTCCTCAAACTGTCTAGAGAGACGGTCTGCCTCCTCGTCCCGCTCCTCAAACTGTCTAGAGAGACGGTCTGCCTCCTCGTCCCGCTCCTCAAACTGTCTAGAGACGGTCTGCCTCCTCACCCCGCTCCTCAAACTGTCTAGAGAGACGGTCTGCCTCCTCGTCCCACTCCTCAAACTGTCTAGAGAGGCGGTCTGCCTCCTCGTCCCGCTCCTCACTGAAGTCTCTGCCTCTCGTTCTGTCACATTTCAGGAAGTCTTCAGGCGGTCCTGCAGTCAAAATCTGCCAGACGACACAGATCACACGTCACTTCTATCCTCTCGTCTGAACACAGCTGCTTGTTTACTCCAATACTCTGTGAGGAGAGATAAGGACGGTTTCTTGGCACCCAACTTTAGACTTCTTTTGGGGTAAAAAAAGGTGTTTGATGACTTCTGTGGCTATTCTCAGACAGCAGCCAGTGGAAGATCAGTTTTATCCCCCTGAGCCGTGTTAGTAAATGAGCTGTTTGCTACAGAACACGTAGCGAGGAAGCCTCAGCCTTCCCCAGAGCGCCTATTACACCGTCTGCATTCCTGACCAGATAAGGAGATGACGGAAGGACACGGAAACAACCGTTACGTTTTCACTAGAATCTTTCCTTTCTGGAAAGTTGTAGAAGCTCAGAGTTATACATTAGAAGGCTGTAATGTTCATCTGGATGGAAAGTGTATCTCTTTCACAGTGTACCCCCCCCCCCCCCCCCCCCCCCCGGGGTCAGGTGAGGAGCTCATTCAGAGGCCACACAGCCTTCAGTCTGACAGTCCAAACATTTGAAAAAAAAACTGCTTTAGAGCTTTTCATTCCATTTTTTATTATTATTTTAACAGTTAGGTTCATTTAAAAAATAAATGGATCACTTTTAATGTAGTTTGTAGTGTGGATATTCTGCCCGGAATGAGGTAAATTTGGATTGAAAATGCTTATAGTTCTGTTAAAACTCCCGGTGGGGAAACATCTCTAAAAAGCCAACAGGAAGCCTTCAAAACAACGACTTTTTCCCGAATAAATAGCTCTATTTTAATTACGTTCAAGGCCCAAACGTACCGTACCAATCGCATCCAGTATTTCTGTCCTCTCTGTAATTATGCAATACAGCTCTGCATGTTTCCAACAGTAATTGCTCTTGAATGTCCTTTTCTCCTTTGGGATTCAAGTTTGTTTCTGAAAAAGCTCAATTTCAGCTCGTGTTGCTTTCCTGTCTGCATGCATGCAAGCAAGCATGCATATTAACTAAGCACCAACCTCTTCCTCCCACTCTCTCTAAGTCATTTATCCTAATGTGGGAGGAAGTTGGGTTTTTACCGGCCCTCTTTCTCATGACTTATTCAGCATAATGTGCGACAGTGTCATTCTAATGGCTTCCTGTTGTAGCTTCTAACTAATGGCAAGCCTGAAGTGTTTTCGGTCCTGTTGTTCTGATTAAGAATCAGACCCAGTATCAATCGATAAAGTGTCCTGGACTCCTCTGGGACCTGAGTGCCGGGTATTGGGAGAGGGAAAACTGGGCTGGAGAGAGTGGAAGGGACAGGAGTGTGGACAGGACCTGATAACAAGCTGGGACGTACATGTTCTCCATTCTCTTCCCAACGCTGTGAAGGTGTTCTCACAATGCAGCCCCCCCCCCCCCCCCCCCCCCCCCCGCCCCATCCTCTGTCCATAGTCTTACACAGTACTTAGAACTGGTAACCCTTTTGTCTCTGCAGTACATTTTAGTTTCGATCCTATTTTTCCTTTTTTTTAAATATTTCTTCCGGAACTTCCCCCTCGTAAGCACTATTGACCACGCTTTGGAACAAAGGTTCCACAGAGGGGAGGGGGGGGGTTAACCCGCTGATAAAACAGAAGAATGTGGAACATCCTTGGAGTAGACCCTTCTAACGCACGCTCTCTCTCTCTCTCTGGTTCTACTTCAGTCTAACTCCCAAATGATGACAAGCCAATTAACCTGCATCATTAGTTTGAGGGCCTTTTTAAATGGGACCAGGAGGCGCTGGACTTTAAGGAGGTTTTTGCATTATTGATCCGATGTCAGTGAGCCGGAAGCGGCTGTCGTTGAGCCTAGGCAGGCTGGAGCGAATTACAGTAATGGCTATCTGTGCCATCTGAAGAGCAGCGATCATTGTTAACCACTAATGGGCTGTAACGTACTGTTAGTGGGCTTTCTGGAGCTTTGTGGATCAGCAGGGCACGGTCCCTCTCTCTCTCTCTCTCTCTCTCTCTCTCTCTCTCTCTCTCTCTCTCTCTCTCTCTCTCTCTCTCTCTCTCTCTCTCTCTCTTTATCTCTCTCGCTCTCTCTCTCCCTTTCTCTCTCTCTTGCCCCCTCTCTCTCTGTCTCTCTGTCTCTCTGTCTGTCTCTCTGTCACTCTCTCTCTCTGCCTCTGGGCTTTGAGGAAAACCCACGATTTGTTGGAGGTGAAATCTTGTACCGTAACTATGGATACTTGGTTCTGTCCGTGCGCATGACTCGACACTGCAGGAGTACTTCCTCATCCAATGGCGTTATTTCAGTTTCTGTCTTTTTCTAATTGAGGCGTTCGTCATCCTCGATGGCATTCTGCTACCCATGACGTCAGTTTACAAGACGTTTAAATGACACCACACATATGAGACATTTAAATAATCCGTAGTAAAAGTTTGTAATTTTCCTTTTCAACAAGAATTGTGGATTAACTGAATTTATATTTCAGTTTTAGTACCAGACTAGACCTACTGTTCATTGTAGGAGCAGTGGGAACAGCAAAAATTGTATTTATTTTCTCACAATGCTTTATAGCCTGTGAAATTACAGATTTAACTACATATTCTACACTGTGATGAGGGGATTCCATCTTATCACACAGTAAATGTGTTCTGTGTTTTTTGCTTGTCTGTAAAACATTATTTCTAAACTGTAAATAAAAGTTATTGCTGTATATTAGATGGGCCACTTCAACTGATACCGTTATTGCAGTCAGTAGATCTACTGTTCCTACATGTATCACTTATACATGGTGAAGACCTAAATACTTGCAGAAATATATTACAAAGTTTTCGTACCACAGAAATATCTTCATGAGTTATCATACAACAGAAATATCTTGGTTAGTTATTGTGCCAGCTTCATATGTGCGGTCCATGTGAACCTGGTAACGTGTTTGGTCTGTCAACCATCTTCATTAGACATGTAGAACACGAGTGTGCACCGCTAAAGTGCTGCGTAAGCATTTAAAACCCAGTCCAGAACACGCCACACCACCAGACAACACGCCCGGACTCCGTGTGCCAAGAGCGAGACGCAAAACCTTCAAAGAGCATTTTCAAACACCGTTTTCAGAATTAGCCCCCTCTCTCTCTCCCCCCCTCTCTCTCTTTCTCTCTCTCTCTCCCTCTCTCGCTTCTCTTATACACGAGACGTTTTCAAAATAATTTGGTTTTGCCATCTTTACTTTTGTGATTCGAATGCTGAAATATTAATGAAGTTCTCTCTGGCTTTGCTTCATCTACTGGTTGCAAAAAAACGCAAAAAACATCTACACACATGCCCACAAACCCCTCCAGGTGGTCAGACCCCCCCCCCCCCCCCCCCCCCCCCCCCCCCCCCAGCCAGACACAGCATCTACCAACACAGCACAAGCATGGCAGGACTGAAGCAGACGTCTGTTCACCAGAACACAAACATACTGGCTGTTCACTGGATTCGTATTTTTAACAACCTCTTCCTTTTTATGTATCTTTCAAGGTGCTGTTATTTTATCTCTGACCTGAAAAAAAGATTCATTTTGAACTGAGCAGCTCAGAGTGATTTCATCCATGGTGAAGTTTGAAGTAAGACTCGGTGCTTTGAAATGGATTTTTAGATCTGAGCTTTAAACACAGGGCTGTTCAACCATTCAACCAGACACTTTTCAATTTGCTTAAATATTTCCTCAGTACAATATTGTCAGTTAGGCCTCAGGCTAGTTTTTCCTCTTTGAGTTATTATTCAGTATAGATGCAATTATAGATGTTTTGGTGTGCAGTTTGGTATTTGCGTTCATGCATTATGACTGTGGAAAACTGGTTCTGTGTGGCTGGATAGTGATTTAAGGACAGTGTTCACCTGTGACCTTCTTGGCTGTGCCCCGCAGTATGAGGGTCAACATTGTGCACCTGTGACCCCTCACCTTTCACACTTTCACCCCAAACCCTGATGATGAATGTTATCAGAAAGCTGTCGTATATTCAGATCTCCACATGTTTGTTGTGTGGCGAGAGCAAAGCCAGTTTGCTGTCCTGCTTGTTGGCATTAGAGTAGAATACAGTTTATTCCTAAGGAGTCCCATGTTTGCTGTGAAAGTGGCTTCGCTTTCTTTCAACCGTATTTTCGTTCCGAGTGAAATGCGATGTGTGTTTATCAGGAAAAGCCAAACCACTCATTCAGCCAGCCAGCAAGTCAGATTTGAACCACAACAAGTACTTGGAAAGGAAGGAGATGTTCCATGACTTTAACATGTACGTCTGTGGGAGTCCTCTCTCTCTCCCTCTCTCTCTTTCTCTCTCTCTCTCTCTCTCTCTCTCTCTCTCTCTCTCTCTCTCTCTCTCTCTTTCTCTCTCACCCCCTCCCTCCCTCCTTCCCTCTCTCTCTCCCCTCCCTCCTTCCCTCCCTCTCTCTCTCTCTCTCCCTCCCTCCTTCTCCTTCCCTCTCTCTCCCTCTCTCCCTCCCTCCTTCTCTCTCTCTCCCCCTCCCTCTCCCTCACCCCCTCCCTCCTTCCCTCCCTCTCTCTCTCTCTCTCTCTCTCTCCCACCCCCCCCTCCTTCCCTCCCTCCCATCTGCCCTCAGCTCAAGAGTTTTCCAACCATGATCCTTATTTTCCTCTCATTTGAGATGTTGTGCAGCAGTGTCAGACTAGTGGACCAGGCCAAGCCGCCTGGAAATGCTGCTCTGCTAGAGGGAAGGAAGAGTCAGAGCTCTGGTCTGTTGAACCAGACAGATCTGTTGGAATGAAACAGAACCTGGCCCACATTGTGACGGTAAACAGAATCCCTCTAGATCACAAACAGAAATGCCTGCAATGCTGCTCCTCCCTCCCTCCCTCTGTCCACATTCCTTGACCTGGCCCGGCGGGTGTGCCCCCCCCCGTGATGCCTGACACAGGAACATGAGGGGCCCCTGCAGCCTGGAGCCCAGCTGAGATGAAGAGGTGGACCCCTGGATCCCCGGGGCTCAAATCAAAGTGGATCCTGCTCAGAAACCAGAACGGGGGGCAGGTGGGGGGTGGGGGTGGGGGTGGGGGGGTCAGGTGGGTGTGCAGATCAGCCGTCAGGTTCAAAAGGCCGTCCTCACCTCCTGAATTCCAACTCTGTCAAGCACAGGAAGGAGAAGAGCTTTGATTGGCTCCTTGTCTTGTTTCGTTCTCTGAGGTTTTGATTGTGAGCCCAGAGTAAAGTGGGACAGTTAGACAAGTTCTGGGTATATTGTTATGCTGGTTGTGTGTGTGTGTGTGTGTGTGTGTGTTCACAGCAATGTCACGTATGTGTGTGTGCATGTGTGTGTGTGGTAGCGTGTTGTGCTGGACAAAGAATATCTGTCCCAGCTTTGATTAATGGTGTCCTTCAAGTCTGGCTATCGATGCCAGGAGACTGCTTTGTCTAATGTCTTTGCATGGTTTAACAAATTTCAAGGAAAATTGCAGACGCCACCGATATTTCCCCGAGTTTGACTGAGAATCCCAAGCAGTGTAAATCAACTTAATGGTGGCAGGATGCAGTGGCATCCGATTTTCTGTGACAGCGTATCACAGGAAGGGGGGAAGCGCCCTGAAATGTATTCTGGGTAAGTTGGAGGGAGAGAAGGCAGCTCATTGGCTTTCCTACGATGTCCTCCACTCTTTGAAGATGTCCTTCAGCCTTGTTCACCTTTGAATCCTTATCGCAGCCCAATAGATCAGTGGTGAAATACACCCTCAAAAGTCTGAATTCATGAATTTTACACGGGGAATATTTTTGCCTGTGCCATACCACCAAGGGGAAAGTTTCATCAGTCGGAGGAAAAGTTGCCCTCTTGAAGTGATATGGAGGAGAGAACATTAGTATCGCCTGCCTGGTGTAGCACAAAATCCTTCAGAAAATCCTTCTCCTTGTTCGTCAAGGAGATGTGTTAAAAAAAAAAATAATAATAATAATTAACGAAAATCCCAAATAATCTTATTTAATTGGCTTGTTTGGCGGTTGCATGAAGGGTGTAGCAGGCGTGTGTGTGAGGGCTGGGTGTGTGAGGGCTGGGTGTGTGAGTGAGGCTGGGTGAGTGAGGCTGGGTGTGTGAGGCTGGGTGTGTGAGGCTGGGTGTGTGAGGACCTGCAGGTTCAGTACAGAACGTCTTCCATTGTTTAGGATGCACAGCCTCTCCTGTGACTCAGCCACACCTCACAGCTCCTCACATCGCTGGTGAGGCTGCCAAACACGCAGCAGTGATTTACTCCTCTGTTGTTCAACATCGGGCTGAGATGATTGTTCCAGAGGTTGAATAGAACGGGGAAGCAGCTGGGAGAATGAGGGAAACACACACACACACACACACACCTGCAGACACACCCACACACATACACACGTGCGGAGACACACACACACAGATGACACACACACACACACATGCAGACACACCCACACACCCACACACACGGATGACAGGCACACTTACCACACACACACACACACACACACATGCAGATAAAAAGCCCCTCCATGCATACACACTCACACATCCTAGTCCACCCCCCCATCCTCCACACACTCTTATCAGACTGCGTCTGTTTCCTGTCGTTTCCTCTGGATGGAACTGTGTAGACCTCTCCAGAAGGAGCTGCTGTGCTGCTGTGCTGCTATGTGCCTGTGCCATGCTACTGTACTGATTTGCTGTGCTGCTCTGTTGCTGTGTTGCAGTACTGTGTTGATTTGCTGTGCTGCTATGCTGTGCTGCTATGCTGTGCTGCTATGCTGTGCTGCTATGCTGTGCTGCTGTGCTGTGCTGCTATGCTGTGCTGCTATACTGTGCTGCTATACTGTGCTGCTATGCTGTGCTGCTATGCTGTGCTGCTATGCTGTGCTGCTATACTGTGCTGCTGTGCTGTGCTGCTGTGCTGTGCTGCTATACTGTGCTGCTATGCTGTGCTGCTATGCTGTGCTCGCCTGCGCTGGGCCACCTGCTCAGTCAGAGACTCTCGTCTCTCTCCCAGGCAGGGAGACATCCTGGCTCACCAGGAAAGCCCAGCTCTCATTGGGCAGTGGAACATCACATGACCACCCACTTCTGTTTCTATGAGCCCCTGGTGATCTGGACACCTCATCATATGATACACGTTCTGTAGACTGTAGTTAACAAGGGTTGTGGTCGAAGTGCTGTAAGGGTTTAGACCATACGTGATTGGTTCAGTCTGTATTTGTATAAGCTTATCACAGCTTATCATCTCAGCCCTTCCACTCATACAGGTGATGAGAGAATGAGAAACGGGTCAAACTTTCTGTAGATAAAGAAGCACAGTTTGTGTGAATGAATATAATGAATGTGAGTATTCCAGCCATCGGTCTGAAAGACATTTTCCAGATGACACGGTGTATTCACGCCAAAGGCTGAATCATGCAACATGCCTTTTCGCTTGCTTTTGAAAATAAACGCTTTCACATTTTCACAGAGCTTAACGCCCCCCCCCCCCCCCCCACCGCTGCATCCACGTGACGAGGGAGCACAATTAGGCAGCATTGTGCTCGAACCATATCGCTCCATTGACATATGGCAGATGAGGGCTCCATTTGTGGCACCCTCTGTCAACACGCAAGGCTACAAAATGACATCCTGATTGCATTAGTCACCATTTCTACACTGGGGCGTGCACACACACACACATGAACACACACACACACCCACGCACACACACCCAGCAGATGCAGATGTTGGGGATCTGCTAAACACACCCCCCCCTCAAACCCGAGCGCTGGGGTTAAGTATAGCACTGAAGCAGAGCAGCTGGGTGTGATTTACCTCTTCATCCATTCCCTCCCTCCCTCCCTCCCTCCCTCCCTCCCTCCTCATCTTATCCAATCTCCCCTTGGTCTACAGCAGAGTAAAGGCCTCCATCGCCCTCCTTCCTACCCCCAGCTGGAGGGGAGAGGGGGGGCAGGGTTAAAAGGAGAAGCACCCTCATGATTCACCTTTCCACACACAGCTCCCTAGACTGGAAGGAAGCTTTTTAGTTTTGGTTGTAATGGGGGAGGGAGTTGCGTGTGTGTGTGTGGGGGGATTCTATTGGTTCATGCCTGTCCTCCTTGAAAGACACGCCCTTATGCCCCTCCCCACCCACTATTGAAACATAGATAGAGAGGGAGCGAGTATGTGAATGAAAAGAAGAAAGCCCACCCCCACCCAAAAAAAAGTGCTTGCATTTTTTTTTTAAAGCACAATGACAGTCGATTCAAAAGCATGTAAATCCTGCCTCTGTCTCCCCCATTGGGCGGCCATTATCCCCGCTCTAAAGAAACCCCTTCAAAAGAGAGGGATTCTCTCTGAACGGGTTGAGGGAACATTAGACACAATCCTCTATTCATCTCTCCTATAAGAAGACACGTACCAAACAGAATCAACACCGGAAATGTTCTCCATGTGTTAAGTCATGCCGCCACAGCACACAGGCACGAGGCGCGCTGAGCATTTACCGTTTCAATTCCAGGGAGTTCACCCCAAATGCTGATATTAAAAGCTGTACATGCTTTCAGCCCTCTCCCCTCCCCTCTCCCCCCTCCCTCACCCTTACCCCTCTCTCTACTCAAAGGGGAATATTTCTTTTTCCAGCCCAGTAGCCAACGGATGTTAACGGTGCCAATCAGTGGATCTTTAAGCAAACGGAGCATATCTGGCCGTGTGTCTGAAGTGTCGTCTGGAGAGATGGAGCAGCATGTGTGTGTCTGAGCACACTCCAGCAGCACCAGAGCCCCTCCCCTCCCTCCTGTCTGCTGCTGTGGTGAAGAGCAGAGCTCTCCTGTAGCACCAGCACAGACCTGCGAGCATCCCTGCCCACTGCCCCCAGACCCTCCTGCCCCCGGACCCTCCTGCCCCCGGACCCTCCAGCCCCCGGACCCTCCACCCCCCGGACCCTCCAGCCCCCGGACCCTCCAGGGCTCACTGGGACTGAGGAAACCCTGTTGTGAGGCCTTGAATGTGGGCATTGTTTGTAAAAAAAGGGGGTAATACAGATACATTTGATTTGATTTGAGTTTATTAGTACTGCATTCATTTTAAAATTTGTTTTTGAATCCAGTTGGATGGCTTCTCTGTTTGGGGCGAAATTAAGTAAAACAAAGGTGTCTTTCTAAGAGATCAGACTCTTTGTTTGACAAGCACCAATTTTACTGTCGATTTGACACTCCACTCCTACGTTTGCCAGGAACCACTTGAGAACAACTCAGTTGAAATACTTGATCTTCTCTGGCACACCCTGTCTAATACGGCAATTACACCCCTCAGAGTTTGAGGTTGGTAGAGAGCTCTCTGGAGCGGACAGGAGGTACGGTGACTTAATCACCTCGTCCTTCTGAGGGAGAGGGTGTGGCCTTGCCGGGGGGCCAACCCCCTCCAGCCAACCTGCTTTTCAACAACGGCCTCAGAGGTGACACCCTATTTCAGGTAGAGATGCTTCGGATAATGGGCCTCAACAATGGAGACTCTGGAAAGATGTCAGCTGTTGAGACGTTATTCAAGGACAACAGTGTTTTCCTCATATCTCTACTTTTCCTGTTGTTCTTTACTGAGCCTTGCCGAAAACTCAGCCTTCTGTTTTCAATCTCAAACCAGGAGATAGCAAAGCTATCAAGGCCTTGCCACTTAAAGAGGAGGAACCTCGTAAAGGAACCAGGCCCAAGATAGGTAGCTGTGTAGTCTTATCTTAAATCTGCAACAGAACTTGTTATCAGATAAGCTCGAGCGCAGCATATGGCAGTGTTGTGAGTTGAATGTATTTGATCCATGTGGGCTACGGAGTAACACATGTTTATCATCGAGCCTTCTGAACAGCGTCAGCTGGCTTTGGAAGAGCAACATCTGCTGGCCTGTCTTTGCCCAAGGCCTAACCACATAACAAGAGAGGGAGGGGGAGAGGGGGGGGGGAGAGGGGGGGAGAGGGGGGGGAGAGAGAGGGGAAGACGGGGAGGAAGAGAGAAGGAGAGAAAGGGGGAGAGAGAAGGGGAGAGGGGGAGAGAGGAAGAGACAGAGGGATGGTGAGACAGTGAGAGGAAAAGGGGGGAGGAGAGAGGGAGAGACAGGCAGAGGGAGGGAGAGAGAGAGAGAGGGAGAGAGACAGACAGAAGGATGGAGAGACAGTGAGAGGAAGAGGGGGGAGAGAGGGAGAGAGAGAGGGAGAGAGAACTGCAGGGGTGTATGTCTGTGTCAGCAAATGCAGAAACACACATGCATCACACACACAGTCGGCCTGTACGAACGTCTGACACATCTAATGCTTTGCCTCCTGTAAAACAAAGAGGAATGACTAAAGATGAAATAATGGAGTTTAAAAGGAAACACAGAAGAAGAAAAGTACTTTCTACCCTGGATTGTCTTGAACTCAAAGAACATCTTACTGTTCCATTTAATTCTATTGCTGCACCATAACAGCTTTTAGCCCGGTTAATTATTTTTGAAATTCTAAGCAAATACATGAGGTCCAAGCTTCTATTGGATTTGGTTGGCAGCCCTCCCTAGGGCAGGAGAAGGGCTGTTTTGTGTCTAGTTTTACTAGGGGGGGTAATCAAATGACTGATAATGCTCGCTGTATGTTCCATGAGAGAGAGAGAGAGAGAGAGAGAGAGAGAGAGAGAGAGGGAGAGGGAGAGGGAGAGGGAGAGGGAGAGAGAGAGAGGGAGAGAGAGAGAGAGAGGGAGGGAGAGAGGAAGAGAGGAAGAGAGAGAGAGAGAGAGAGAGGGAGAGGGAGAGGGAGAGGGAGAGAGGGAGAGAGAGAGAGAGAGAGGGAGGGAGAGAGGAAGAGAGGAAGAGAGAGAGAGAGAGAGAGAGGGAGAGAGGGAGAGAGAGAGAGGGAGAGAGAGAGAGAGAGAGAGAGAGAGAGAGAGAGAGAGGGAGAGAGGGAGAGGGGAGGGAGAGAGAGGAAGAGAGGGAGAGAGGGATGCAGCATCTTAAAAAGATAAGAAATCAGTTCCTGCTCTTTTGATTGAGTTAGGGCCACAGAGTCATCCTTCATGGTCCCCCAGGCTGGAGTGTGGTGCCACAGTCCAACCCTGATGTTAAACAAGAGCAAAACTAAGAAAAACAGCTGTTCCTCCTCATAACAAAATGATACATTATGTTTTAATTATCAAACCCCAAAGTCCAATTCTTAAAATCCAGTCTCGTATTGTTCGAGTGAGAACTCAATTGATTACACGGTTTGGAATTCAAATGAAATCATACCTTTTTTTTAGTGCTGTTATTTTGAACATGATCTACCTCCAGATAATTGTGTGCAGTTTTGAAACAGTTTTTTCCTGAATGGGTTTGTGTCGACTTGTCAGTTGTGCAGATCTGACAGAGGAGGGCTTGAGGTGAGAGAGCGTCACTGAGTGACTGATGGGTAACATGGAGACGCTACAGGGCTGATGACTCTGGCAGACAGAGCTGCTGGAAGCAGAGAATCACCTGTCAGAGCAACATTTAGATGAGGGTGATGGACGGTCACCTCACCTTTCACTGCTTCTGATAGCAACACACGCTGCTTGGTTGCTATGCTCGCTGGATACGCTGTGTTTGATGTTCTCCTTTTAACAGCAAAGAAATGGAAACACTTTCATTTTTTTTTATTTCGGTAGTTTTTACTTTGGTTTGATCATAACGATGCATGGCAAACTAAAGGATTATCTTAGTCTTACTTCTGAAAACAAGTTCTCGATCGATATTTGGTCAAACAAAGCGATCTCATCTTCTTTCATATTTCTTTGCCTTCACATTACAAAAACAGACATCTTTTGAAATGTTGATGTTGTTTCTTTCTCTGCGGTCGTAGTGCAGGGGTGACATTTTTAGTTTCCACAGCAACGTAATAGTTGTCAACAATGCAGGATCTCACAACACACCCTGTAGATCTGAAGTCCTCAGATGCCCTGAGATCGGGCCCTTGTTGACATTCTTTCAGTTCCCTCGTCAGAGCAGTGTGGATCAGCAGTGTGGATCAGCCTCGGGCAGAATGACTCCCTGACACATTGTTCTCAGTCGTACCAGGAGATTCCACCCAGCGCTCAGTACGTTTCGGTATGAGCGCAAACGTGTTCCAATCTGCCCCATTTCATTCCCCCTCACTACAACATGAAATTGGGGCCTTATTATTTTCCAACACTGTTATCATGTTGTAATTCAAACATTTAGCGCTTTCGCAATAACAAAAACAGATGAGAAAAATATGCTTGTTTATTACCTTGCAGACGCCAAATGAGATGGTATTGAATTAGATTATGGGGGGAAAATGAGCCGTTTGCAACAGTAAGCGACTCAAGATGGTAAACAAAATCGAAGTGTAATGAACCCAGTAAAGCTTATCCAGCCTGGTCTCTGGGAGGGCCACCTGATGAGGCTGTGGTTGTTAAGGTAAGACTGATCCAGCATCATTGGCAGCAGGACCACAGCTTGGCAGGAAGGTGAGGATTTGGACGAGCGCTGTCAAGAGGGGCTGCTGAGAGGGGAGCTGTTAGGTGGCAGAGACAATTGTTGAGAGGATTTACGCTGATTTGCATCAACAAGAAACAGGTTTGTGTAGAAAGCTTGTCTAGCTGTCCGTGATTATAAGCACAGACAGCGGTGGTTTTACTTGGCATGAGGTTGGTGTGTAGAGGTTTAGGTCCAAAATCCATTTCTGCTCAAGGGAGGATGATGATGACGAACATGGTTTACAGTTTATAACATCAAACAAGTTCAACCAGGTGATTAACCCCAACGTGAAAACACAGACCACACACACACACACAAACACACACACAGACGCACTCCCTGAACGTTTCAATGTCTGAAAGAGAAAAAAGAGACTAGGAGAAAAAGAGAAAGATAGAGAGCGAGAGAAAAAACAAGAGGTAAAAATGGTGGGTATGTGATAGAGATGTACTTTACTGAAGGACCAATAAGAAACCGTATGAACCGTAAAATCAAAACAGGAAGTGGCGTAGAAGACAAACTGGTTGTTAGTTGTGGAGAAGCACCGCCAAAAGAACATGTCATCGGGAGCGAAGCTCCACGACAGGTTCCAGCAGAGGAGAAGGCGTCTTGGATTACAAGATGGAACACATAACCAAGATCAGAACCTTTAACTGCACAAACTGGTTTGGCCTCTATAGGTTACTCAATGTCCCAAGGTAATCTTGCTCATAGAATCAGAACAACATTGTCAGTCTGCAGGATGCATTACTAGTGTTGTTTCTCTCTGCAACCAGAAGCAGATTGAGATGGTTCTTTCAGGGAGACTACAGATGGGGAGGCTAACATATGGTGTTCTCTCACAGAAGGCTACAGAGCTAGCAGCTGATGCTAGTGGCTGTCCCTCCTGGTTGCTACCCAGAGGAGGAAGGTTGGGTTGCAGAGCAGAAATCTCCTACCCTGTTATTACTGAGCTCAGAGAGGATGGGCGGCTTAAAACTACACATGTAGTTTCAAGCAGTTTCACCTTCAACTGAAACAGTTACACACACCCAGAGTTGTCAGGATGAGGAGGAGGGATCTGGGGAGGGTCAGGTGGCTCAGCGGTTAAGGCGTTGGGCTTGTGATCGGAAGGTTGCGAGTTCAATTCCTGGCTGAGGCTACATGACGATGTGTCATTAGGAAAGGCACTTCACCCTACTTGCCTCAGGGGGAATGTCCCTGTACTTACTGTAAGTCGCTCTGGATGAGAGTGTCTGATAAATGACAACATGTATATCTGAAGAATCCAGCAGTCCAGAAGGTTAGGAGGACTGTCCAGTTTACATCAGGACAAGCTCTCCTAACTCTTATGGTCTGCATGAACGCAGTTCAAACTATCAGAGATGGATTCAATTAGCTTTGATTGTGAAGCCTAGTAGGATCAGAGCCCAAAGCTGCTATAGAACACGCCAGAAACTATCCTGGTGCCCTTGTCTATAACTCTGCTTCCCTCTATTCAGTAGCCAAACCCAGAACCAGTCTCTCTCTCTCCATCCCTCCCTCTCTCTATCCCTCTCTCTCTCCCTCCCTCTCTCTATCCCTCTCTCTCCCCCCCCTCTCTCTCTCTCTCTCTCTCTCTCTCTGTCCCTCTCTCTCTCTCTCGCTCTCTCTCTCTCTCTATCCCTCTCTCTCCACCTTTCGCTCTCTCTCTCTCTCTATCTCTCTCTCTCTCTCTCTGTCCCTCTCTATCCCACTCTCTCCCTCTCTCTCTCTCTCTATCCCTCTCTCTCTGTCCAAACCACTCCTCTTGATTGGCTGCAGCACATTAGCTATGGTTCATCAGATGGTGACTATGGAGTCTTACAGCGAGAGGGTGTATCATGTTGTTCCAGAACATCAGTGTAACACGGGTCGCACAAGTCATGAGGAAACTGCGTCATTACGCAACAGGTCAGGGAGTCAGGCCTGCTAAGATACGGAGGCAAAAGATCTTAAGAAACCACAAGCCTGTATAGAATCACTGGCAAACACATCCATGTATGAACATTAAAGACCGGAAACACAATTCATCTAGGAATTAATGATCATTCAGACATTTGGCAGGGCTGAACCATGGGGTTATAGCTCAATACCCCAGTGAGATTAAAATAACAATGATCTAACTTGGCAGTGTAATACAGACCAGACTTGGGGGGGGGGGGGGACTGAGACTTTATATGAAAAATAATTAGCCTAGATGAATACAACTCCTCTCTAGTCGTCGCCCTTCGTTGAACCACGTTTTAGGGCTGGCTTCAGCTAATCGTTTCGTTCATTGTTCTTAAAGAAAGAAACATTGTACATAATGATCCCGTAATTAAAACTGCCTTCAGGCAGAGACAATGCCTCAGAACTGTGGTGCACTGAGAGGACTGCTCATTAGCTGGAGCAGAACGCTACTTCAGGTCTATTGATTCTGCAGTTCTGTTGTCCTTTTGTTTTGCATAACAGTCACGCTAAATGTCATGTAATGTTTATACAAACAACATTTACCCTAGAAACGCATTATAAAGTCTGCTGTTATCCATTGTTTACAGCGATATGGAACCACAGTCTCGTCCGTGAAAGCTTGACCAGATCTTTGACTTCAGCCCTAGTCAGCATGGATCCAGATCCCAGAGGTAACTTGTTGTCATGGTACCCTGTCTTTGTTTTAAGCAAGAGTCAGGAATAGCCGAAACACCAGGTCTAACCCTTCCTGTAACCTTGGTTTCCCAGACCCATCTTCCATGGTCTCATATCAGTTACACAGGCTGGAGCTACGACAACGCACAACACAGCTCTGAACAACCGGACCGATAAGAGCTTCAGACAAAACACATGGACACACAAACGCACAATAACCAACGTGTCGCAACATCACCTAGCACATAGCTGGCCTTTGCTACAACTTGTCCTGTGATGTTTCTAGCTTCTTATCCTTCATTACATTAGCTCCAGGCCCTGGTTGCAGTAAAAAAAAAAACCTAAACAGAAACAAAACCAAAAGAACACCAATTAAAATGCTGTATAAGAACACAGAGCAAATCTCCAACAAACCCCTTTGTGTTAAAGCTGGCATCAGAAGTGATCCCTCCATGTTTCCCTCATCTCCACTTCCTGAAGCTGATCTGTCATCTGGAGGCTGAATGAAAGCTTTAGATGTTCAGCCTGGGATTATGCAATAATAACAAGTGGATATGTGAGTTGATCATACCTGATCGCATGGTCATTTGGTCACCTGATCACATGGTCATTTGGTCACCTGATCGCATGGTCATTTGGTCACCTAATTGCATGGTCTCGTGATCACAGGAGCTGTGTCTCCCAGCAGAGCTGCAGCTGAAGGCCAGAAGGCTTGTTTCCATTCCAGACGGAGGTGACAGCTCCCCTGGCAGCAGGGAGCCAGCACCAGCCCATTATCCCACACACAAGGAATGTGAGCATGGGTGTATTTTAAAGGGAAGTCCCAGAAAAAAAAGAAAAATGGCTTCCATGTTGAGACTCGCATAAGAGGTTCATAAGGAACTGTCAAAACAGGCTTGGAGAAGGTGTCAAGGACAAGCCTTAGTGCTTTTTTCCATTTTAATTGCATTAGCAAACACAACATACTCTTGTTTCTGAAGAATACTGTACTGACAGTTATGTCAGACAGTACAACAGGTCGCAGGATGTTTCCAGAGAAGCCGAACATGAGCTATGTTCTCTTCTAGAAAACAGAAGATCCCCTGAGAAGGTGATGGTGACAGAAACCAAAATATTCTCTTCCATTCTTACTTCAACTAGTCCTCGGGAGCCAAAGTCCTGAAGGGTCATTATGAGGCTTCCACAGAGCTTGATAATGACCCATTCATTTGAATCAGGTATGCTAGAGCAGGGAAAACCTTCAGGACTGTGGCTCTCGTGGACCAGGGTTGCCCACCCCTCCTTAATAAAGTATATCTAGATCCTGGAACACAGATTAGGTTCGTTTGTTTCGTGTCAACCTAGAGGGCGTGCGCTGGGTTGTGCTCATCTGAAAAGTTCACTTCTCACAGGAAAACACGTCCTCTGACAACTCTCTTGAGTTACGTAAAACGCAGGCATCAAGCGCGCCCACGCTATCTGGTCATGACTCACCTGAGCAGACACTAACAAGGGACGGCCTGTCAGGAGGAAACAGGAAGCCAGGGTTTAGAGAGAGACAGGGGGGGGGAGGGGAGAGGGGAGAGGAAAAAGCAGGGAGGAGCAAAGAAAGAGAGGGAGACTTACAAATAGATAGAAGAGTCGAGAAAAAAAGGGAGGGAAAAGTGAAAAAAACGGAAAGACAGCGAGGTCGACGCCAGCAGAAGGGTGTTCCTACTCTCCAAAACCCTCAGGAGTGCCGTAACCCCGGCAACAGCTGTGGGGAGAGACTTGAAGTTGTGGAGTTCTTAAATAACAAGACTGGATTGACGAATAAAAGGGTTCTAGCCACCAGTAGCTTAAAGCTTTGAGTTTACTATCCAGAACGTAAATATATCTCTTCAAGTTGTTGCTGAGCCCTGATAAAAGCACACGTGTTTCTCCAAGGCTGTTGCTGCTTGTCTATTTGTCATCGCTAACTCGCTAAATCGCTAAAAGTTCTGTGCTTTCCAGGCCCTTCAGAGGCTTCCCTTCCCTGCTTAGTGTCCAGGCTAATGATTGGCCCAGCTATCTCTCCCAACAGGCTAATATTTCAACTGAGGTCGAATGAGCAAGGCCAGACCAGGCCAGACCAGACCAGAGGGGGGGGGGACACTGATCTTTCTGCTGGAGTCAAAATATCCTTAATGAGTCATTTAGATACACAGGAACACGGAGCAAAGAGCTTTTACTGCCCTGTATCCTGTAGTCCTGTGAACCAGCAGCAGCAGTTTCATATCCAACCAGTCCTCCAGCTGTTCATCAGTATGAGGAGGAACTACCTGTCTGTCTGTCTGTCTGTCTGTCTGTCTGTCTGTCTGTCTGTCTCTGGGCTGACGGACAAGTTCACCATTCTTGACACACGTTTACCAGGCAACATCTTTGATCACCTATGAGGGGGAAGTCAATGATTATAGCAGAGTAAAAAAAAAGAAGATCTGTATCTGTGTGTGAGTGTGTGCATGTGTGCGTGTGCGCCCCTGCAAGCAGATGGAAGTCTCACTAAAAGAGAAGCAGCGAGATAGAGGTCAGAGGTTGGACTGGACTGACCTCAGCCTGACCCCAGTGGAAGTGGTCTGGTTAGGAGCGATAAGACCAGCCTGTGGTGCTTTCATTCTCAGTCTCCCAGCCAACGTGAACCAGACCTGCTGTCAGTCAGCTCTGTGACATCTCTACTCACCATCACAGATAACTAATCTCTACTGACCCAAATCCAGACAAATATGCTGCTGCTGTGTGGTGAGTGATCCTGGATCTCACAGTAAAGTGGTGACATTTTAGGATGGTTCCCCTGCTAATGCCCAACACCAGCGGAAACCCCTAACCCCCCCCCCCCCCTCCCCCTAATTAGTTTCAATCAGAACGTTACCCGTCAGCCAGGCACCACCACCAGAGAGTCTACCTAGCAACAGAAGGATCACATTGTCTCATATCTGTGTTTAACTGGGGGAGAGGGGGGTGTGGGGGGTGAACTTAAGGTCTTTTGATCTGCAGTCAGAAACTCCTCCTGAGCTGTCCTGACACCCTGGAGTGCTGTTAACGCTGCTGGTATCACTCCAACGTTCTGTGTTAGAGGCCTGTCTTCCTTCAACCCAACGTTCTGTGTTAGAGGCCTGTCTTCCTTCAACCCAACGTTCTGGAAGAGAGAGGCTACAGATCTAAGAGAGGCTGTCAGTGGAAGAAAGGGAGGACTCCTCGTTGTTCTGTGGCCCAGATGAGTTAAGGATCACTGGGTTCAGCTTTGGACCAGTCCCCTTCCCCTCCCTGAAGTTCTGAACTCAGCTCAGTTCCTCCTCCAGTCTCCAGCTCTGATCCTCCACTTCTCTGCTCTCTAAGTTCTCCAAGTCTCAGTCGTTAACCATAATAATATCACTGTTGTCGTGACATGACGAGGGGGCTTGACTCTTACGTAACCACACCGTTTTCTCACAGCGCATCAAAGTTAACGAGAGCTGACACACATTCCACACTCCAGTACTGCTCTCCTTGTTTGGTGTTTGGATGCAGCTGGCTTCACAGAGCTCCTCCACAGCTGAGCGTTAGCAGGGAGGAGGAGGCAGGGAGGAGGAGGAGGCAGGGAGGAGGCAGGGAGGAGGAGGAGGAGGCAGGGAGGAGGCAGGGAGGAGGAGAAGGCAGGGAGGAGGCAGGGAGGAGGAGGAGGCAGGGAGGAGGAGGAGGAGGCAGGGAGGAGGAGGAAGAGGCAGGGAGGAGGAGGAAGAGGCAGGGAGGAGGAGGAGGCAGGGAGGAGGGGGAAGAGGCAGGGAGGAGGAGGAGGAGGCAGGGAGGAGGAGGAGGAGGCAGGGAGGAGGGGGAGGAGGACTGAGCTGGTCAGGTCAGGTCAGGGGTACACAGATCCAAGGACTGATGCTGCCATGTTACAAAGTCATAACTCAGGAGCTGAGCAGGGTGATCCCAACTAATGTAGAAAACCAACACATTTGCAGCAGAACCTGTTATCCTTTGGGCAGAATCATTTAGAGGACAAACAGCGATCGCCCACATAGAACTTGTGACTCACGTCCCTCGTAAAGCCTCGGTGGGAGGAGCCTGGAGTTCTGAACCTGGTGAGGACGTGTGAGGGAGACAAACTCCCGCTCAACCGACACCGAGATGAAAGATTAACACATAAATCATCCTCAGTCATGGGTCTGGCTCTGAGCCAGGACTCTCCAAGCTGCTGATCATGTGACACACAGCTACGCAGTAGCAGGAAGTCAGGTGGCTTGAGAGGTTAGGGAGTCAGGTTAAGACTTCCATGGATCTGCAAGGATCTGGCCACGGAGACCCAACATCTGAGCTCCTGTCTGGGGATAAACCTATCCTCCTCTCTCACCTAATCAATGGAACAGTCGCCTGCATTCTGCTGCGGTATGGGAAATGCTGGCCTGTGTCAGGGGAAGGGGGGCAGGGGGGCAGGGGGGCAGGGGAAGGTGGAAGGGGGAAGGGGGAAGGGGGTTTTATTCATGGAGAGAAGGATGAGGTGCTGTGGAGGAGACGCCACTCATAATGCCAAGGCTTTATTTAACTGCATCAAACATGCTGAAAATAATCATCTGGGAATCAGGTGGCTGAGGGGGTATAGGGTATCAGGTTAGTCATCAAAATGTTGCAGAATTGAAGCCTGGCTGTGCCAACATGACCCTGTGTCCTTGAGCAAGGCACTTCACCTTACTTGCCTCAGGAGGGGAACGTCCCTGTACTTGCCGTGAGTCGCTTTGGATACGAGCGTCTGCTGAATGTAAATGTAACTGAATCTAGTATTTATATGGGGTGAGATTTAAGGTTACTTTACAGTGTGGGCAAAGTATCTAGACTTAGTCAAAGTCCACATCCGCAGAAAAGCCTGATAATGAGACTAAGCGAGTGAAAGGATTTAAGACTTTGATTCTTCATTCTTTACTGTTGGTATAGCAGCTCTACGAAGAGATTAAAAACACATCTGAACACCGTTGAAGTACCTTGAACGCTAAAGCCTCGGACAACCTTGGGTAGACCTGGTATGTTCTCTGTCTGGAACCAACAAGGAACATCCTGAATAAGTTCCACGCGAGAACAGCTCCCTGTAAATAAATACCTTGGCTATAGTACCAGCTTTGGTTCACCAAACTATTCAAAAGCCCATGAAACAAAAGATCCACGACGTGACTCTAATGTCAATGCTGCCCCATCGCTAAGGACCAGTCAGGGGTGGAACTGGCCATAGCAACTGTAACACACTCATTCATCCAATAGACATGAAGTGGGCCTAACGTAAAAACCCTTAAAATGCCACAGTGAGAAATGTAAGGAGTGTTTCTTTAAGGCCCCTTCAGCACTGACAGATTCACCATGACCTCATTCACACAAGAGAAATGTGAAGCCATCACTGGGTTAAGAAATGATCTTGGAGACAATGATGTTGCAAGGTATGTGTACCTGCTTGACTAAATCACCATGTTACAGTATCTGAGAGTAGAAAATGACTCGCAACTGTCCAAAGCTTTGAAACTGTCAGACAAGAACAGACCTGAATACCAGCAGGAACGAGTTTATCCAGGCAGACAACTCTCTGGATATTGGGGTGTATACTCAAAAATGCAGAATTTACACAACCGCCCAATCAAACTCCCCCCCCCCACACACCCTAATCCCAAACTTTTCAAATGTCAGATTTAATAACTGATGTTGTAAAAGCACTTCAGAAAGACGCGTACTGCTGCACACTGTAGTTTTGGACACATGTAGACTTTACAAGTCTTGAGTTAGCTCGGTTTAAGTCAATAACAGGTCTGGAAATTAACATAAATATATATGTCAGATCCCTATAGTGCCAGTGTACAGGGTATGGACGTTGTAGTTCTTTGGAAGTATACTACACACACACACACGCACACACACACACACACGCACGCACACGCGCACACACACACACACACACACACGCACACACTATACTAGATCCAGTGTATCATAACACTGTGCGAACTTCAGTTTACAAACAGTGACCTCATGTATGCTATACTGAAATATGCTGAAAGGTAAACTATAAGTTAATCACGAGCTCCTCTGGATCTCTGACAGCACGCGCTCTCCTACCGATCAAAGCACGCGATCGTTTCTGCAAACAGCAGCTGTGCACAATGTTGCAGTTATTTTATATATATTATATAATATATATATATATATATGTTTTGCATCAAAGTATCCCAATCAGATGTTATCTTAAGAAATGCGCCATATTGCGAAAGCAGCTTCGAGTCATACAGGCGAGAGTGTTTCCATAGGGAATAACATGTTGGAAATGCTGAAAAGGACTCGTCTCTTACCTTGGAAATGGCTTTTTTATATCTCACAGCAGCTTGCTCGATCAGACAGTGGATCTTAATGTTTCCATTTCCACAGGGAACCACAACCCTGGTACTCCCGAAACACACAGTCACTTTCATAGTTGCTGTACTTCGCCCACCTGAGCGGATCTTCACTTTTTAAACACGGACATTAGATTCCTTTAGAGGAGCAGCCTGCTCCAGGAAGAGCCTCTCCTGATATCCTGACTGTGCTGAAGAGTTCAGACCACCTGTTCAGTCCCTGAGAAGCGTCTTCTGTGGTCGGATCCAGCACGGAGCTGGGTGGTGTCTGTCTGTCTGTCTGCCTGCCTGCCTGCCTGTGTGTCTGTCTGTTTGCCTGTGTGTCTGTCTGTCTGCCTGCCTGCCTGTGTGTCTGTCTGTCTGTTTGCCTGTGTGTCTGTCTGTCTGTCTGTCTGCGTGTCTGTCTGTCTGCCTGTCTGTCGGCCTGTGTGTCTCTCTGCCTGCCTGCCTGCCTGCCGGTCTGTCTTCCTGCCTGTCTGTGTGTCTGTCTGTGAGCTCCTGACTCCAGGCTTTGGGAAGCTGTCTAACATTGACTCATAAACATATTTCAGCCTAGATGACCAGGTAGATCATGACATGGCAGACCAGACCCTTTCTTTAAGCTCCTGACTTTCATTTGGCATTATTCCACGTGAAATAGTGTCCAACACATCTAATATTAAAACTGCAATATGTTCTATGGTCAACTGAAAAAGGTATATATTGTATCAATATGTATTTTTTTTATTTCGCTTTTTTTCTGACTATGAAAACCAGAATCTCCCTTCTTGATACTGAGGTTTAGGGTCTTAAAACCCCACAAAGGTTATTATTTTGGTTCCTTGGACCATAGTGGACTCTTAACACTAAGTCCAGATCAAATTGACCCAGTTGTCCACAGGAACCACAGCTGCTGTTAAACCATAAGAAAACACACCTGAAGACGCCCCCTACTGGTGGGGGTCAGTATGACTGACTCCCGCCTAAACAAACCACAGGAGAAGGATTCTCACATCAGAGACACGCTTGTCCAAAACATTTTACATAAAAACGTGTGTTTTTATTTAATTGACAAGCAGCGAGCTCATATTTGTCACCTCATTTGTTTTGTTTTTTTCTCTTTACATTTGAAAGTAGATACAATTATCAGTATACCAGTTTTATTACAATATTTTTTCTAACTTCGATACATTAAAAAAGAGAGAAAAACACACACACACACACACACACAACTGCAAACGTGTGAAAAGAAAGCATGTTTTTCACCTCCTCCTGCCATGACACTGCTCTTTTCCTCAATGATTCTTTTTTCTTTTCTTTTTTTTTCTTCCCAATTTACTCGACTAAAAACGTTTTATCAGCTTGGCGCTCGAATAGCTATAGAGGCATTTCTTCTCGTTGACGCACTGGTGCGTGGCACTGGTGATGTAAACAGCATAAAATCAGACTGGGCCAAGGAGGTTGGGGGGTCAGAGGTGAGGGGTGAAGGGGCAGGGCAGTTAGAAGGGCCAGGCGGTGTGTTGTGGTGGTGGGGTTGGTTGTCTGGCGTGTCTCTATAACCTTTTTCCAAGATGGAGGCACAGCCCCACCCCCCCCCTCCCCCTCCCCCACGAGAACACGCGAGACAGCAACAGTCCCAAAAATAAATGAATGGTCTCTCTCTCGTTCTCTCTCTTTCTGTTCCTTGTCGGCGGGTGAGTGCCGCCCCTCTCTCCTGGTTCATGCCACGTAGCTGTACTCGTCCGCTGAGCTCTGGCTGCGCTCGATGTACTGCTTGTCGATGAGCACCTCGATGCACTTCTTGATCATGGCGATACTGGGGTTAAATCTGGCTTTGGACTGGTTGATGACCTGGGGAGAGACAGAGGAGAGGGGAGAGAGAAGACAGAGGCAGAGGGGAGAGAGAAGAGAGGGGCAGGGTAGAGAGAGGCACGGTAGAGAGAGGCAGGGCAGAGAGAGGCAGGTGAGAGAGGAAGGAGAAAGAGAGAGGCAGAGGGAAAGAGGCAGGGCAGAGAGAGACAGGCAGAGCAGAGAGAGGCAGGACAGAGAGAGACAGGCAGAGCAGAGAGAGGCAGGACAGAGAGAGACAGGCAGAGCAGAGAGAGGCAGGGCAGAGAGAAAGAGCAGAGAGAGGCAGGAGAGAGAGGCAGGAGAGAAGAGGGTTAGTTGTCTTCCAGCCCAGATCATTCATTGGCTGTTTCCCTCCGGCTCTTTACATCATCTAACCCTCCATAAAAACACCCTGTGAGGAACAGGAAGTAGACCCCGCCTGCACCTGAGAGGGACAGAGCTGTTTTGGTGTGTGTGTGTGTGTGTGTGTGTGTGCGTTGACAGACAGTAAGATGCCATTTTAAGGTCAGACATGTTGTAACATTCTCCCAGTGAAACACTCTCATTCCTGACATAACTGTCAGTCAGGCTTGTGTTTTAAGGCAGTACTGCTGGTTCAGTGGGAGGATTCCTGCCTACCATGTGTGGATCCATCCCTGGGTTTGATTCCCGGCTGGGGGTTCGATCCCTGGCCAATGCATTGAACATGAGTGCGTCTGTAAAATGTCCCCACTGTGGGACTAAGAAGGGATCATGTTTCTTTCTTTATCAGGGCAGGTACTTCCCTGTACTGATACAGCTATGACACAGTGACAGCCCCCCTTCAAGCAGAGCCACAGATAGGGGCCCCTGGGAGCCCTGGGGGCTAAACACTGCATGTGTTTTCATCCATGTTAAACAGCTTCAGCAGAAAGCAGATCTTATCAGCTTTCTATGTTGCAACCAAACAGCCTGTCATGGTGTTCTGTTCTCCGGTTCCCCTATTCTCCGGTTCCCCGGTTCCCCTGTTCTCTGTTCCCTTACCTCCTGGATGAGTGCGTTGTGTCGGAGCAGTTTGCGTGCCTTCATGATTCGCACTATAGCAGCTTGTAAATACATTTTGCGATCCTCATCCACAGCACACCTCGTCTGTTCCATCTCCTGCCAGGGCGCACGCACACACACACACAGACACACACTCCGTTAATACAGGCACACACAAACGTGCCCCCCCTCCCCCTCCCCCCCCCGGCCATCAGACTCACCTGTGGTGTGTCTTTCTGCATGGATGTGGTGATCTTGAACTTGGTTCTTTTACTGGTGAAACTCATATTTAGTGAAAAAGTGGATTCAGGCTCGATCTCCTCCTGTGACAGAAGGACAGAAGCAGCGTCAGAGGCAATCACGTTCCTGTCAAGCACCAGCTAAAGAACATCCTCCAGTACAGAGGTTCTCCAACTGGGACACAGAACCCCTTACAGGGGCGAACATTTTCAGACCCCACTTTGAGAACCACTGCTCTAGCAGAACAGGGTTCCTAGTTCCTGGACTAGCTTCCAGAAGGTTCTCCCCAGGTCTAGCCCTCCCTGGCTAGGCGGTGTAGCTTCTGACCTTCTGGGAGTCGTGGTTGAGCATCTTGACGTCCAGCAGGGACTTGATGGTCTTCTGCAGTTCCTTCTCGTTCATCTGCGTGCTCTCCTGCAGGTCCTTGTAGCCCACCGTGGTGCCGTTGTTGAAGGCCAACAGCACAGCCATCTGGTAGGTGGTCACCATGGCTACGTAGGGCTTGGACAGGTAGTTCATCTTGACCTCTCCTACAGGGACGAGGTCAGAGCAGGAACACAGACTTCATGAATGTTTCTTTCTGTTTTCTACTCTAAAGAAGAATTTAAAAAACTGTCTTTGAATACCTCACCCCCCCCCCCCCAACCCCTCTCACTCACACATGTATGCGTGTGTGTGCGTGTGTGTGTGTGTGTGTGTGTGTGTGTGTGTGTGTGTGTGTGAGCAACCATGTGTACCTGTGCAGAGATAGTGTAACCAAGTCAACTTCCTCCCGCTGAAGTGTTGATTATAGAACATCTCAAACTGTTGGTAAACAGAGGAAAAACACACACACACAGTGACACACACACACACATACAAACATCATCATATCAGTATCAGACTGTAAAGCAGCTAAGGGTAGCTTTAGGACAATGTCCTCAGACAACCCTCAGACTCATTCACACACGCACGCACGCGCACACACACGCACACACACGCACACACGCACACACACGCACACACACACACTCACACCCCCAGTCTCCCAAGGCCAAGCCCTCACCATCTGTACACTCTTCTCCAACTCCTGGGGGATGGCAAATGTAGAAGAGGGGACATGTGTGAGGGGCCAGGCTCCTGCCTGAAAACACACACACACAAACAAACACACACGTTAAGCATCTAGCCCCCCCCAGCCCTGAGCTGGCCCCTGCAGGAGATGTGTGGCCCCTGCAGGAGGTGTGTGGCCCCTGCAGGAGATGTGTGGCCCCTGCAGGAGATGTGTGGCCCCTGCAGGATATGTGTGGCCCCTGCAGGATATGTGTGGCCCTGCAGGAGATGTGTGGCCCCTGCAGGAGATGTGTGGCCCTGCAGGAGATGTGTGGCCCCTGCAGGAGATGTGTGGCCCCTGCAGGAGATGTGTGGCCCCTGCAGGAGATGTGTGGCCCCTGCAGGAGGTGTGTGGCCCCTGCAGGAGATGTGTGGCCCCTGCAGGAGGTGTGTGGCCCCTGCAGGAGATGTGTGGCCCCTGCAGATTCCTGTGGAGAGCTGTGTGGGAAAGTAGCTCTGCTTGGAACTCTCTGGAACACTCACATTCCCAGGCAGGACAGAGGAACAGGAAGACCCTGAATACTAACATCTTCCCATAGATGAAGGACACTGTATGAAGAGGAAGAGCTCAAAACTAAACACCGATTCAAATAATCACCACGTTCACTCCAGTTCCTGATACGTTCAAATACCTCCATTCTCTTTTCCTATTGGTCCAATCTCACCCCTACCTTAAACCCCGCCCCAGCGGCCCGCCCCTCACCTGTAATACGTAGATCTGGAAGCTGATTCCCAGGTCCACCACTGTGTCCTGGGTCTTGATAAAGTTATTGAATTTGTTGTTGAGGTCAGCGCTGACACTCATGTCTGTGTACATGCGGTGGAGCTTACTGGTGAACTCATAACCACACGCTTGCTGCAAGGGGGAGGAAGACACACCAGGGGGGGGTCACACCAAGGGCAGGAGAAGAGGGAGGAAGGGGAGAGAGGACAGGAGAAGGGGGGGGGGGAGAGGGGGGAGCAGAGGCACGCAGACTTTAATAAACATGTCCTTCACTGCTATCAGTCAAATATGACTCTCTGACAGCAGACTCAGTCAGGCAGGCAGACCTAATCTGGTGATCACACACCAGTGTCATCCAGTCAAGGAGAGAGAGAGAGAGAGAGAGAGAGACTCCTCCAGACTGGACACAGACCACACCATGAGGGGGAACTGAAGACTGTCAGAGGGGGGCGATGCTGCTTTAGAAACAGCTCCACTGGAACTCTCACCTTTAGTTTGTTGATCATGGCTTCTTCTGAGTCCATAGACAGAGACAGGCCATGTATTAACCTCTTAGCAAGCATTCTGGCATAAAACTGGGGAAGAGAGAGAGAGGGGCAGATATACATATAGAAAGAGAGAGACAGGGCGATAGAAGGAAAGAAAGAAAGAAAGATGTTATTGGCAGTAACAATACCATCTCCACCTCGCTCATTCACTCAGGTCTGCAGGACAGTATCCCCAGCAGGGGGCAGTGTGTAGGACAGCAGCAGCAGTGATCACCTTCTGAAAGACGTCCTTGTCATCGATGTACTTGAACACTGTGATGAAGCTGGTCAGCTTGTCCTCCACCTCGTTCTCAGTCATTCCTTTGGCCGACTTCTTTAGCAGATTGTCACAATACTTGGCAAGCTGAGCGAGAGGGGGAGACAACAGGAAGTCAGCCTGGGCGGAACGCAACGCTGGGATGTTTCGGTGTGTCTGATTGGCTGCCTCTACGCACCAGTTCTGGGGCTTTGCAGATAGACTTGGGCTCTCTGTAGTTCACCACTGAAGTCAAAGCCTGGAGAGGAAAAAACAAAACTATAAGGTAACAATTTAAATCTCACAGCCACGTTCATATGACCGGACAGGAATTAAACACTTGATTAAGTTCAACTGAACACGTGTTTGTTGAGGGACTGATTCTAAAGGGATCAGAGACTGTTCCAGATAGCTCATTACATTTGAGTCGTTTCATCGCCATCTAGTGGCCAGTGGAGTCACAACACCACACTGATCCACTAAGGCTCTTTTCTCCAGAGTCAGAGGTTAATACCTTATCAAGCGCGCTCATAAAGTGCTGATCCCCGTTCAGCACGGTGTTAATGAGCTGAACAAATTTACTGTGAACCTCCAACACGGACTCCACAAACAAGGTTGGCATCTGTGAGGGAGAAGGGAAGAGAACCACATCCAAATAAACAGCAGAACGTTGGAACCTTAGAACCCTCACCAAGATGTATAAGATGTTCATAAAGGGAGAGGAACTAATCTGAACTATGTTGATCTGGTGGACAGTACTGTGCTGTGCGTTCAGGGTGCTGTGCTGTGTGCTCAGGGTGCTGTGCTGTGGGTTCAGGGTTGATCAGGGTGCTGTGCTGCGTTCAGGGTTGACCAGGCTACAGTGCTGTGCTGTGGGGCCATACTGACGTTTTCCTGAGCCAGGTTACTGGTGGCTCTCAGCCCCTCATCATGGATGTGGATCTGGAGCTCCTGGATCATGTGAGGTAGACCGCTGGTCACAGCCCGCAGCAGGGTGTACATGTTGGCCATGTCTGCAGAAACACACACACCACACTGTCACACAGGCACACGCAGGGAGAAGATATGTGTGTGTGTGTGTGTGTGTGTAGGCCAACTGATTATGGACACAGATTGCAGTGGACGTTTGCTGGGGTGGGGGAGGACAGCAGGGCATGTGAGATTATACAGCTGGATAAGTAAGAACAGTGTGCATGTGTGTGTGAGTGTGTGTTTATGAGGGTGTGTGATGATGTGTGTGTGTGTGTGTGTGTGTGTGAGTGTGTGTGGTGTGTGCGCGTGAGTGTGTGTTCATGAGGGTGTGTGATGGTGTGTTGGTGTGTGTGTGTGTGTGGTGTGTGCGCGTGTGTGCGTGTGTCTGACCCTCTCTCTTCTCCTGCCTGATGATGTTCTGACACTCCCCATGCAGGAACTGCAGGTGGTCTGCCACCATCCTCTGCTGGCATTCATGGATGACTTTGGCGTAGGAGCTGGGGTGGAGGTACTTCCGACACCTCACCTCCTCATCTTTCAACCGGCCCAACACCTGGAGGAGTGAGGGGGGAGGGGGGGAGGTTTAAATAACATTCACTCAACAGTGGGACAGAAGAAACCTCATCTTTCAACGTGTCCCACGCCTGCAGGGGTTAACTGTAACCCATAACATGGACTCCATAGTGTGTGTTGATGCAGGAACGCAACCCTGGTACCTGATTGGTCAGGCTGCCAAAGAAGCAAAACAACACCCAAACAAACAAGCCCAGACTGCAAGAGGCTGCAGATGAAATATGTGTGTGACCTCATGGCGCGCACACACCACTTCCTCTTTCCAGTCAGCCTCCGAGTTATGAGTATATTTGGGTTATGAGTATATTTGACCTCAACAGACACACACACGTTGTCACATGGGTTTCCTAAACTAAAGTCAAACTGTGCAGTGAGTCAGTGAAGTCACAGCAGCATGAGACGAGACACACAGCAGGCAGCGTTGACCTCTGACCTCAGGCTGTTACGGGGTCCTGGCCGTGTCACAGCAACATGCGTGTGTGAGCATGCATGCTGACCCTCCCCCCCCTCCACCCCCCCGACGCTGCGCTCGCTGAACAGAGAGGAACGAGGATGAGACGCCTCTTGCCTTTTCCATGTACTGAGAACAGTTGGACTCCTGCAGCAGATTGGAGGCTTCCTGCTTGTAATACTCTCCTGTTTTTGTCAGAAACGGCCCTTCGAAGATTTCCTGATAAAACTGGAAGACAGAATCAAAAAGACACCTGTGAGTGACTGGGGAGAACCCTGGCTGTGCCAACATGACTTAGTGTCCTTGGGCAAGGCACTTCACCCTACTTTCCTCAGGGGTGAATGTCCCTGTACTTGCTGCAAGTCACTCTGGATAAGAGCGTCTGATAAATGACTGACTGTAAATGTAAACTCTCACCTGATTGAATCAAGGCAGTGATGATGTGATTTGGTCGATCTGTAGGACTCACCTTTAGAGGAAACTTTTTCTTGTACTGTTCAACATGAACAAAGGAGTTGATGACACCGTGGATAACTTTCTGGTTTGGATCCTCACCACACCGATCACTGACAGACACAAGCACAGCCAGCGTTTGAGGACAGGCGTCCATGAATGACTGTCTACTGCTTTGATGTCCAGATCGCCGTTACGTGCTAACCAATAGAAAGCAACGCTGCAATGACTTACTTCTTGATTTCGTTCAGCAGCATGCGAATCAAAACGGCTTGAAGAGGCTCAATCATCAACTTCCTCCACATATCAAGAGCTAGCTGAAATACAAAAGGGTAAACACAGACGTGAACATCACTAAAACACCGAGACACACATCAGCATCCTGTACTGAACATGGACAGCTCCCATCAGGTAAAGCGTCCAGGTAGGGTTAAACCAGACCTAATAAACACACACCTTAGTGAGCAGAGATAACATATCTTACCTCCCCTATTTCCATAAGTGGTTCGTTCATGTCCACCCCTCCATAGCCGTACTGCAAGTCTGCCTCTGTCAGTTTGTTCTTCTTGATGAACTGTGTGTTCAGGTACCTACACAGACAGGAGGGAAGATGCTTAGCATGAAGTCATCATGTGACATCATACGAACAAGCACAGACACATGCAGACTTGTAGTTGAGCGGTTAGGGAATCGGGCTAGCAATCAGAACGTTGTCGGTTCGATTCCTAGACGAGCTAGATGATGTTGTGTCCTTAGATACGGCACTTCACCCTACTTTCCTCAGAGGGAAATGTCCCTGTACTTGCTGTAAGTCGCTCGGAATGAGAACGTCTGATAAATGACTGAATTAAAATGTATCGCACTCATGATCGTGTACAACAGTTGCAAAGTTTTATATTGTGATCTGGGGGGAGTTACCTGTACAAGCAGTCCATGTAATCTGCCCCCTTACTGTACTCCTCCCAGTATCTGTGGTACATCACTAAAACCTTCTCCTCCGACTCCAGAACTTTCTGAAATGGCAAGAAAAAAAGAAGGAATATCAGTTATTACTGTGTAACTCAAAGTAGCCTATGCTTAAAATCCCATTCCCTTAAGGCTCACAGTTTACTTGTATTACCTTGTATAACTGGCTGACATGGTTCTCCAGAAAGACTTTAGTCTCTGTGTACAATCTTTCCCCTAGTGGCTCCGGGTAAGCAACACACAAGGCGTAAATGTCACTGATAGAAACCTTAAAGAAAGCAACTTTGACAGGAGAAAACTAAGGCAAGTTACATAAGTGTCCACATCCTGGATCAGGGATGGGCAATTCCAGTCTTGGAGGGCCACTGTCCTGAAGGTTTTAGATGTTTCTCTGCTCCAGCACACCTAATTCTAATAGGGTCATGGTGAAGCTCTTTTTGAGGTGTTCTGGAGCAGGGAAGCATGTAAACCTGTCAGGACAGTGGTTCTGCAGGACTGGACACCTGTGCCCTAGATGGACCTGAATGTGCTATTGGGTGACACATTTAGGACAGCTCATTCCCTCCAGCACAGAAGAAGACTGGGAGGATACGAGAAGCGGTCGTTCCATGTCGCCCTCTCCACATAGTCCAGCATCACCACCGCCTTGATCGTTGTCAGAAGTTTGTTCCATGTCTCATCGAAATCCACCACCCGCGGCTTCAAGGACATTGTATGGCTTCGTCACTCTGCAATGAGGGGGAAAAAGGGGTTTGATTCAGAATCAGATTGTTTTTATTTGCCGTGCAAGTTGCACAACCACAGGATTTACTTTGGCAAAATGGAGCAGACAAAGAACATATACAGGGCTTAAATAAAGATTTAAGAATGCTAATTAAAGCAGGGAAAGGCAATCCTGGTCCTGAGGAGCCACTGTCACAACAAGGCTGTAAACATTGACCAGCTCAGCCTCTCCATGCCCACTGTGGGTTCCAGGTTCAGCCCCATCATGCCCACTGTGGGCTCCAGGTTCAGCCCCATCATGCCCACTGTGGGCTCCAGGTTCAGCCCCATCATGCCCACTGTGGGCTCCAGGTTCAGCCCCATCATGCCCACTGTGGGCTCCAGGTTCAGCCCCATCATGCCCACTGTGGGCTCCTCCTACCTGCATGGAACTAGCTAGGATGGTAACTAATGCTGTAGCTTCATTTCTTTTGGAAAATTGCACAGGCCTTACTAACACTCCTGGGAGTGTGTGCCTGGTCTAAGAGCACAGATCACAGATCATATTAGTAATCGGGGTCAACCAGCTAAACGTCACCTGAAATGTGAGTTTAGGTTTAGCATGACCTAGCTGGCTAACGTTCAAGAAAACGAGAATGTCAGAGAAAGAGAGACAGAGACAAAACAGAGAGACAGACAGACAGACAGAGAGACTGACAGAGAGACAGACAGAGAGACAGACAGAGAGAGAGAGAGAGAGAGAGAGAGAGAGAGAGAGACCGAGAGACAGAGACAGACAGACAGAGAGAAACAGAAAGAGAGACAGACAGAGAGACAGACAGAGACAGACAGAGAGAGAAAGGCAGAGACAGACAGACAGAGAGATAGACAGACAGAGACAGACAGACATAGAGACAGACCGACAGATAGAGACAGACAGACAGGCCTGGTAGGATACCCAGAAGCAGGGTTAGCTTAGCTTAGCTTCAACTCTAGTATCAATTTCATTCGTCATTCAGCCGATATTACAGCTGTTAGCTATGTAGCCTAGCTAAGCTAACTATAAAAACAAGACAACACCGCATGTTAATGGTGTCTGTTTTACACACTCATTAAATCTTAATGAATATTAAGTATTCCAGATGTTACTATATGTTGTCTTTATAAGCATTTGCAGTGATAAAAGGTTAGTTTGTTGCTATGCTAGCTTGTTGCTATGAAGGCTCGAGCAGCAACCAGTTAACATTAGCTTAGCAACCGCTTTCATATTGCGACTTATCTCACACATTTCCCCTGACAACACGGACCCAAGGTTGTATTATTGTCTGCAATTGCATATTTAAAAAAAGGTTTAAGATATGATTTAATGTGTCATACGTACCGGCCCTGTGTTAATGTGTTCTTGTTTTAATATCTCGATGTCACCAGCTTGATCTGCTTCACTTACAGCTCCTCCATTAGCCCACTTGGGTTATACCATTAATCAGCTGGAGGGGTTACCCGGACTGTCAGTTTATTTATTACATTATTTACAGGGTTATTTCTAAGGATTATCAACCATGTGCATATTTTAAAACGTATTTTGTGTTAATAACTTACACTTTTATGAAAATAAATACTTAAATAATTTCTTCTTAGAACAAAAAAAGATTTGACTTACCTGTGTCGGATTCGTTTTGCCTAAAACTACGGGGCACTACTTGGTAACTTTAATCAAATTATGAATCGCATTTTTTTATTTATTAGACTGCTTTCTTTTGGGAAATGTATAGTATAAAAGGTGTAATTCACAAAATTGTGACATATAGTGGGTTTATAAAGCTTTGTATACTTCTACTGAACACCTGATAAACATTACATTAAAATCTTAAACGAATTTTATCTGTGTGTGTATGTGTTGTATGGCCTATATTGCTGTTTTTCTGACTGCGTGCATTACATTATTAATACTTTAATACGCATTACTTTCATTAAATTCATATATCTGTAAAAAGGTCACTCATTCAATTCAAAGTTGACGGTGAGGCATTGAGGTGGGGTGGTAATGTGTCAGAGTTTCAACACTCTAATCTGGATAGAGGAGTCTTAATCCAGGCAAAACCTTTGACGAGTTTCTCATCATCCTTTTAAGAGGGTATTTTGATTTGCGGTGTTTGACGCTGTTGCTGAAGCCTGGTTGGGACATTAGACATGATAATTGAGATGAATAAAATTACTTCTAGGCCTTTATTTGTGAACATTTGAAAATTAACCTCTGTTTTAAACATACATGTTGACACGGTCTGGAACCTAACCGGCAACATTCTGATTACCAGCCTGATTCCCTAACCGCTCGTGAACCGCTCAGCCACATGACTCCCTATATATAATATCAGCGCGTGAGAAATAGCCATGGTTGGTTCCAAGACAGTCAAGCCTGGACCAATCAAAATCGCGAATGAACCACGCGCTGCACTCAATATATTTTTTTAAATAATTACGGTTACAGCCGGAAAAAAATCGTAATTATATTTATTGATTTTATTTACTGAAATCTAGTTGGTGGTTTAAAACACATTGTTTTGTCATAATTTTGGTTCTCATTTCAAATTGCAGCATCATTAACTCTATATTAGATTATATTACGTATTTTCTATACTGTATACTACCAGTGTTCTTCAGATTATCCTTCCGTCATCAGGTCTGTGATTTAAAGTACTGTACTTAAACTAATAAATACTCTACAATACTGTAGTGCTCTACAATACTGTAGTACTCTACATCACTGTACCAAGTACCAGTTTGCCAAATAAACTGCAGTAGTCAGTAGCCTACTAGTATTGTCAACACTATACAGTAAATAATATACAGTACAGCATTTGAATATATATAATCAATAGGCTCACATGTGTAGCTATTTATATTAACGTGGGCCTTTGTTTTTACAATAGTCATCATGGAAAGTCTTGAAGAGCAGAAGCACATCATTACTACCCAGACCTCTCTAGGGCAGGTAAATGTAGATTAAAAACTGTCCTCAGCCATGTTTTTAAAACAGTTCTTACTGTATAAAATGGTTGTTCAACTCCACTGTTGTGCACCAGACTTCTAGATTCATCAGCTGACAGCTGTTCTGTACTGTCCTAGGTGACAACGAGATCAAAATCAAATGACAGTGAGTCCAAACAAGATGTTTTAAACCCACACATGAGACGAGAGGTTCCCCCTAAACGATCAACCAGGTGAACTAAGTACGGGGTGATACAGACAAGTAGAAAGCTCACTATCCCTTCATTTGACTATAAGGAAAATGTTTTCACTTCAGAATAAAGGCCACAGGCATTCCTCAACCAGAGCACGTGAAACCAGAAGCTCCATGTAATCTGCCTGCAGAACCCATGTCAACTATCTACCACACCAGTCACGGACAGATCTGTGAGTTCCTGCTGATGAGGAAAGCTTGACTCCCCATAGTGCAACATACAAGAGGGTTTTACTAAATATGTACATGTTGGATTTTCTTAACTTTCTAGATGCTTTCAGCCCTGGAAGTGCAATTCAGCTTTCTGAAGCCATGCAGGGCATGCAGCCTCTGGTGTTGCCCAGAAACAGACAGTCTGCCCCTGCTGTTCAGTACTCTGGCCAGTCAGGGGATCAACAGTACTACCACATGCCAGGCAACCTTGTACAAGGTAGGCTGAAACACAGGACTGAACATTACTACTGGGGTTAGTCTGCTTGGAGGCAACTATAGTTTAAAGCCATTTCAGTCAGAGTTGTTTGTATTCATTCGTCACAGATATTAAATCTATAACTTCTCCAAACGCAATTTTGGTGTCATAAATAAGCGATTTAACGTCGAGTTTGCGTCTTTCCTGCTTCATGCCCACCGGCAGAGGGAGCTGCAGGTTGTTCAAGTGGAATCACCTCTAGTTGGTACTTGACCAGTAACCACTGCACCACCTTTAGTTTCCTCCTAAATAATCTCGGAGTCTTGGAGTTACATAAATCAAACAGAAAAGATGATGACAATCTCTCAACTGATTGGGCGACACTTCTAAACCTCTTTACAATGTGACCAAAGAAAACATGATTTCTGTATTCAAAAATATTTTGCCAATGCAGTAATAGCATTAGATCCGCCTTTAATATTACATATTAAGCATCCACTTGTGAAAAGTAAATCTAAAGAGAGTCCAGCCTTAAGCACATTCATTCACACACAGTACATACCAATAAAATGCATCTTTATATTTATAGTAAGGAGGAGGGGCTCACGCGGCTATCCATCAGGGGGGACAGTGATGTCATAGTGACGTCATAGTGACGTCAGTGTCCTTAATTGTAATTGAACCCGGAGCCTCTGCTTCAGTAACGCTTCAGTGATCTGGGAACAGGGGATGGTTACTACCAGGAGAAATGGCACGGAGTCTGGTAAGTGCAACCGTATACTTTTATTGAAATGAATACATTTACAAAGGGACTCCCGTATACGGATTTTTATGGCTTAGATTACTTTTCAGAAGATCTGTTTACAAGGAAATAATCTTAGAGTTCGGTTCAGACACTGTATTGTTGATAGTATTGAAGAAAACCCGCTTGTAAACTCAATATAACCATGTAATAACGTTGTGAAGAAGCTCGAGAGATGTTGGCTAGTCGTAGAAATGTTCAGGACCGAGAATCTGCTTATTCTCCTCGTTCTGAACCTAACCGTGAGAAATGACTGGGGATACTTTCACCATGCTGCAGCCAAACCCGCTCGCTCTGCTCCGTGTGTCCTCACGCACCTCAGCACCCGGTGAACACACCGCGGGTGACGTCATCAGTGTTCTTGGAACAGCCCCCCTGCAGGGGCATGGGAACACTCACCAGGGGGCAACATGCACACTGACGTCAGCAATGTCACCCCACTGTGGGAGAGCACCACCTACTAGAAACACAAAGTGAAAGATTTCGTCTTGCCATCGCAATTTACATGGAGTCATTCAGCAGACGTTCTTATCCAGAGTGACTTACAGCAAGTACAGGGACATTCCCCCCTGTAGGGAAGTAGGGTGAAGTGCCTTGCCCAAGGACACAATGACATGTTGGACCAGCCAGGATTCAAACTAGGAACCTTCTGATTTATAGCCTGAGTCCCTTACTGCTCAGACACCAGACTATCAGGCAATCCAACATAGGGGAGACAGATATCCCACTTTATACACGATTTGTTATAGAATTCAAGAGATGAATGTTGGGTATTTGTGTAAATAACAGATATTTTTCTCAACACAAAATCTTTAAAACTTGTCATTCAAACCGGCTCTATATCAGGTCAGGTCAAGTCACATGAGAGAGTTTCTCATGCCAGTCCCTCAGTGTACAGAAGATATACAGAACTGCTAAGGGGGTGCTTTTCATGGCATGAAGGAATACAACAATCCTGCCATGAAATGCACCTTGCAGACCTCCTGTGTGTTGACTGTTCACCTCTATCCTGTGTGTGTGTGTGTGTTTCCCAGCTGCCACTGGTGACATGTCGGCCTACCAGCTCCAGACTCCCACCTCCAGTCTGCCCCAGGGCGTGGTGATGGCGAGCTCCCCCGGCCCCGCACGCCACCCTCATCAGCTGGTCGAAGACGCCACCCGCAAGAGGGAGCTCCGCCTTATGAAGAACCGGTACGAGCCATCACAGCACCCTCATCTCTCTCTCTCTCTCTCTCTCTCTCTCTCTCTCTCTCCCTCTCTCTCTCTCTCTCTCTCTCTCTCTCTCTCCCTCTCTCTCTCTCTCTCTCTCTCTCTCGCTGTCTCTCTCACCTCATCCTGCTCCGACGCTCCTCCCAGCTCCATACCTGCTCCCTGGTCACCTGAGCTCACAGTCTCTCTGCTTGGCTGTGCCCCTCATCCCTGAGCTCACAGTCTCTCTGCTTGGCTGTGCCGTGCCCCTCATCTCTGAGCTCACAGTCTCTCTGCTTGGCTGTGCCGTGCCCCTCATCCCTGAGCTCACAGTCTCTCTGCTTGGTTGTGGTCTCCTACCCTTCACAGAAGCTTTGGTTTTCTGAGGAGCACCAAGTTCCATTTGATGCATGGGTGCTTTGCTGTGCTTGGACCATGTGACATCTTTGCGTGGAAACATCTGACGTACTTTGCTGCATGTACCAGTGCACTGTTTGTCTTCCACCATGTTTTAATACACTTTCTAATACACTTTTAATACACTTTCTAATACACTTTCTAATACACGCAGCTTAGAATCTCACAAGGTTCCCTCAGCCTGTGGGGCCCCATTAGTGATAATGCTTACCATACTGTCGAAAGAAAAACAACCAGCTACAAGCCTTTGTTGTCTCACCGGATCGCTGCCTTGTTGTGATCGATTGCATTCTCCTGAGCTGTCTGTGAGTGTCCTCCGCAGGTGAGGGGAGTGCTCCTGTCTCTGTGCTGAGGAAACCTTGAGCAGTTTGGTTAACGGAGGCTGACTCTTCACTCCCTTTCAGGGAAGCTGCTCGCGAGTGTCGCCGGAAGAAGAAAGAATATGTCAAATGTCTCGAAAACCGCGTTGCTGTCCTTGAAAACCAAAACAAGACTCTTATTGAAGAACTTAAAGCTCTAAAAGATGTCTATCACAAATCCAACTGAGAAGTGGCACAGTCTGATGTGATTATAGACTAATGTGGGCATTGGAGTGTGTGTGGAGTGACTGTGAGAGCATCCACTGCTAGTGTTGTTGTCCAGGATTCACACACACACACACACACACACACACACACACAGTCTTTTTTCACAGTAACCAATGAACATGTTATCCACGTGTTACTGGATAACATTTTACAAACGTACACTCTATCTTTGTTTTTCAATATGATCCACAATCACCGTCCTTCTGCCCAGGTTTGGAGTTAGTGAGTATTATGGGGTGTCCATGTGCTTTTATCAGGAAGGCTGCCAAAGCATGTAGGAAGAGGAAGAGGGAGTATGTCCATGGCCTGGAGAACCGTCTGACCATGCTGGAGGCTGCCAATAAAAAGCTGATGGACGATCTGCTTTACTTCCATGAAGTCTACGGCTCTGAGAGTGGGAGAAACATGTTAGAGACACGCTACTGAACATTGCTTACGTCCCAAAGCCTGTGAAAACCTGCCTGTTAATAACATTCCTCTGCAATCACTTTAGATTTTACATGGATTGAAACACAGGTTTTTGAAAGCTCAAGTATTTGTTCACCAAATTCTAAATTGTCTTGGCATTCTTACAAGTCATTCAATCTTGACATTTTTTTTGTTTTCTCTACTGAATATTTATTAGGTTGTTGTGAGTCATTGTTATGTACTGTAGCTTTGACATTGTATTTGCATTGTGTGTCTTTCTGTGCTTTTTATCTCATTGTGAGACTTGTGTCTGAATGTACTGTATTTATAAGAAGCACAACTTGAAAATACTAAGAACACAATCGAGCGTTTCTTCACTCAGTGCTTAGTGTGTTGGTTTTGTTGGATTCAGATTAAATTATACTTCTTTGTTTTCCTTTAAACTGGCTTCGAATTCCAATTATTTCATAATGAAATAAAAAGCCGAGCTTTGCTTTGATGTACACAACACAGTCAGTGCAACTGAATACAACACAGTGTGATAAGATAGCCAAATACTGTCATGAAGCCTCAGAACAACTAAAGATTTGAGATTAAACAAACTAACTTTGAAGGTCTTGTGAGTCACTGCAGATTTAGTGTATCTCAAATTTTACAACCTTGAAGCTTTCTCAACAGAACATGATGTGCTGTCCTTTTTAATGGACAGACATGAATGCCACATTCATGGGCATTCGCCACCCAGGGCCACAAGGCCACAGCGCCCACACTCCTTTATATAGTTTGTAAAAAGGTTAGGGTTAGTAATACAACCCAACATGTTTTTGCCACACTAGTCTACTACTGCAATATACTAAGAACTACTGCCATCGACAGTTACTGTAAGACTGTAGTTAACTGTATTTGTATTTGCACTGCAGTATTTTTTGGTTGACCGTGCCTAGTGGCTGAGATGGGTTAGGAGATAGGATACTATGTGAGGTGGCTAGTGAATAAAATCTGCCTTTCCTCTGATCAGCAAAATCCTGTTGAAGAATACACTTCATGTACCCTTGATCTTCTGAATGTTCAATGCTCTGTTTGTGCCAAAGATATTGCTGAAATGGGAAGTAGTTTGAAGCTGTGAATAGTCTTCTTAAAATAATTGCTTTAAAATAATGGTCTAGTTGACGGTTCCTCAACAGAGATCACATTCTGATTTCAGAATCTGTCTCCACCAAGAGGACAAATATTTAACTGCGTTTTTAATGTCCATTCATCCTGATCTATCAACGTTAAGTTTGTAACAGGGGTAAATAAAAAGCCTTAGAGTTCAAAACCCAGTCTCACCCTCAAACTATGTTCTGGTACCAAATTGATTAGGATGGGATTTCAGATTGTGTCACTGCTAATGAGGATTATTAATGTGGAAAAAAAAACTGTGATCATGATGTCATTCTGTCACTGTGACTCAGCAAGGTAATACATTCTGACACGTTATCTCAAAATCCATTAAGATGATGAGGTTTCCTGTTTTTGTTTTCTTGTTTTTGTTTTCTTGTTTTGTTACTTTTTAGACTAAAAGAACAAGGTTATTGTTTGTAGTGAGCGTTCACACCAGTAGGAAGCACTAAAACACCACACAAGATCAGTGTGGTAGGTGTGGTACTCCAAACAGAACTATCACATTGTATTCATAGATCAATGTCTCAGAGTGATGTAGACTCAAATGGCCCAGGACTTCTCCTAAATCTCAGAAGGACAAACTGTGGCCTTTAGGGTCACTCATAAAGGTGACATTATAGCATTTGTCTTGTCATTCCAAGTCTCTCACAGTCTGTTTCCCTATCAGTCTATCTGTCTACCAGACAACCAAAAATGGCAAAGAAGTCTCGCTATGATTAAAATCGTATAAATATGCAAATTATGTGGATAGTAGATAAGAGTGGCTGTAGAAAGTGTTGTCTTGGGTTTTTTGCCTCCCATTTGACGCGGGACCTTTTGTCTCTCTCTTTCTCTCTCTCCATCTCTATCTGTCTCTCCCTCTCCCTCTCCCTCTCTCTCTCTCTCTCCCCCTCTCCCTCTCCCTCTCGTTTCTCTGGATCCTCAGCTCTACAGCGGCTGTGCTCAACAATGTAGCGGAAAGATCCCTCAACTGAGTCTGGGATCATTTGGAGCGTCCGTATGCGAAAAGATACGATATTGATTTATTAGAATATCTTCTGACTTTTTGAATGGGTGAAGGCTGCTTAACGTCACACCCCGCTACAAGGATCCACGGTACCGCTACTATACAGAGATCTGAGGATGGGGAACAGGACCTCCTGCTGCGTGTCTTCAAGCCCAAAGAACCGGAGACAGAACCATGCGAGGATCGAGCCTGATCCGCCTGAGCCCGAGCTCAGCACGAGCTGGAGCCTGCAGCACATCAGCGACAGAGAGAATACACACGGTACCATTCATCAAACCTCATCTTTACCAACATTCATTTGTTACATGGGATAAATGAATTATTGTTGACTGAATATCTTGCCATATTAACATAACTTACACTTGAGGAAATACTTCTAACACAGTAAAAGCCTGCAAGCTCGAGCTCCTCTTGTGGGGTAGATCGCTGTGTGTTTGAAGATCCTGAACCTGTGCCAATTAAGAAGTTGCCAATTCAGTTCTATATTCAGTGACGTTTAATCATCCTATTTTAATAAATGGTGTGCAGGAAATAATTATTTGTTAAGATTCTCACATGATGATTGTGTGTGTGTGTGTGTGTGTGTGCGTGTGTGTGTGGGGCTGGTCCATTCTTAATTCAAGCCCCCAACTGTAATTCTGTTGTAGATGACTTGATGCAGGCTGAAGCTTCTCCCCTCTAGATTGCAGTCATTAGCGGTGGTCAGATTACATCTTGGAGACCATCTGATGATGGAGGGATTGTTCTATATCAGTGTCTTATCAGTATCATGAACAGCTGGGCTGAGTGTGTGTCTGTGTGTGTGTGCCAGATGTATGTGCCAGGTGCTGATTGGCTCAGGGAGGGATGCTGTCGGTGACAGTCTGATTTTAAACGTGCTGAACATGATCAGGGAGGTGAGTCAATGCTCATTAACACCAGTGTTAGCTGGCGCGTTGAGTCGCAGTGTTTTCTGTCTGTCAACTTGTGGAGGAAGCTCAATGTTTACAGATAACAAAGACTGAAACCATATTAAACAGATACCCAGGAAAGGAATCTGATCACAACAACCCACTCTTAATTCATCAGGTCCATATCTGTTATCACACTTGGTTTTAGAAGATATAAGATGATACAGGCCCAATATTAAACTAGCTACAAACCTAGTCTCAGCTATTGCAATACAGCGATACAGCAAAGAAGTTCACAGCCAGAGTGAGAGCCTGTTTTATAAAGCAGGGCTGCATAGTGTTGTTACAGATCTAAGACACTCACTGGCCTCAGTGACCTCACTAACGTACCCTCACAGTCTGCTGCCCCCCCCCCCCCCCCCCCCACCTTTCGATATCTTCCTTCCTCATACCAAAGTGTCTTTGGTTATTTACTCATTTGATTGGCTGTGATCTGTTGACCGTCCCTATTGGTTTCCGTGGGACATTCCAATGTCAAGTGACTGGTTCAGGAGTCTCTGAAGTCCCCCCAGCCTCACTGACAGGACTCTGGAGGGAGGACATCTGAACGCACTGAGGTATTTTTAGACCTTTAAGTAGGGTGAACACACATGCAACACGATAATGTTTCTCTGTTGATAAGTGCTGTGATTAGTAACATTGGGTCAGTGTGTGTATACTTTGGCACGTATGAATGGATCATGATAAGAGGAGAAGTGTGAAAAAGACCAGTGACACTGTGAAAATGATTCTTTTTCAGCGTTAAGCCTGAGCTTGAAGGCTGCACATGTCTATTAGATGGACAAAAGAGCTGAATAGGTGCTTTCTAGGAATAGCTTCTAATGAGCATGATTACAAATGATGTCTAACCCAGTTAGGATTGTATTCAACAATGACCCAGGTACCCACAGGTAGTTCTCATTAGCAGGCTGGAGTGTGTTTAAGAGACAATGGTTATCTGAAATTACTGACTCATGTCTGGCTGCATATGGCACAGACACACACACACACACACACACACACACACACACACACACACACACACACACACACACACACACACACACACACACACACACACACACACACACACACACACACACACACACACACACACACAAGGTTATGTATGCAGGGTGATTATGTGCCACTAGCCTGGAGCTATTTCTCATGGATGCATACTTTCAAGGATTTCATGGATTCACATCTTTCAAGAAGCTGTGTAAAATATGGGTTATATTTGGTCTGGGATTAAAGACCCCTCCAGAAATATGTTGGAATGTTGTGAAGAATCTCCATGGAGACAGCCAATAGCAGAGCATCTATTTTAATAAAGAATTGTGTTTTGTTTATTTTGAATTAAAAGCCCATTGGAACTATCACCTTGGTAACATTTAACATCAATCTACTGTTATTCCTCAAAGGAATGATACAATTTCAGTTCAATGAATTCCATTTGGCTGAACCACAAAGCAGTAATGAGAGAAAAATTGCCTTTTTTTAATCTCATCTTTCCTCCCAGTGGAAAAGATGTTCTGAGGAACTGTCGATTATAATCACCAGCTTCCACTCAGCACTCATACTGTAACCATGTTCCAGAATGTTCAGTGAGAAATGAAGTATTTCTTTTAACGGAGAGACATGTATTTCCCTAGTGAAAAATTAATCCATACAAGATCCATCAGTGCTTGTGACACATTGACAACGGAAACTGTTTTTTTCTTCTTCTTAAATATTGTCCTCAATCACTGTCTTCCACTGTGGGGACTGAGAGAGATGATTTGCCACGGGAGGGGAAAAAAGGACGTTAAACTTTACGATTAGTTTGTTCCGGTTAAAGAAGCATTTCAGTTTTTAAATTACGAGTCGGATTTAAGTTCGGAAGTGCACCTTCTGCTTCTCACTGTGAGATCGTAAGGCATTCATGCCTGATGCTGGGAAATCCTAAAATATGAGCTGTCACCTGACTGTAGATTCACACAGGGGGCCAGAAGAGACATAAAGACACAGGAAGGGTGTAAATATAAGTCTTTAACAGCTTTTACAGCGAATTCTGGGAAAAGCAAGGAGCTGTTAAACAGCAGGAGTTTGACCTCGGCCTATTTCAGACTTTTATAGATCTGTTTGAAGATCATATAGAACTTCTTGGTTTGAAATGGGCCCTAAATGTGCTCCACTTAATGGCTTCCCCCTGTTCCCCATGCGGGTACTTTGGTTCCACTCTCAGGGAAAATGAATGAATGAGCAGGACTTGGGCATGTACTAGTTGAACTTAACAGACCAAATATACCAAGCAAATATTATCGATATTTTTGTGCACAATGTGCAGGCGTATGTTAGTATAGTTCATATGTCTTTGAATTCAATAATTTCTTGAAGTATTGAAACGTATTTCAGGAAAAACGATCAAACGGATTTGTCTTACCTAGAAGGTGTGCAGGATGGGCTGGAAACAGAAGTCCTGGACAGACAGACAGAATTAACTTGTGTATTGTGTGTGTGTGTGTTAGTACATTGACAACTGACAGAACAGGATGCTATTGTTAGCCGTGTGTTAAATTGGGAAAGAGGAATAGAGGGGGAGTTGGAGAGAGAGAAACAGAGCGAGAGAGAGAAAGAGAGAGAGATAGAGAGAGACAGACAGACAGAGACAGACAGAGACATAGAGAGAGGGAGAGAGAGAAAGAGAGAGAGAGAGAGAGAGATGAGAGATGAGAGAGTTCCTGATGACACTGGTTTTGCCAGCTGAGTCTTTTCATGCCTGCGTTGCTTGGTAACGGGAAGCAGAGTAAGGGGAGGGTCTGCTCTTGCTACCCCCCACCACAACCAAACCATCACTCAGACACACACACACACACGCAAACACACACATACAAAAAAACACACAAACACACACTGAGTTACGCTTCACCTAGCCAATTTAGAAAAACCATTGAATTCAAGAAGATTAATGATGCATGCATCTAGATACCTGCTTCTGAGTAAAAAGACCGCCCTCAGACTGTGTTTGTGTGTGTGTTGGCCTTCTCTCTCTCTCTCTCTCTCTCTCTCTCTCTCTCTCTCTCTCTCTCTCTCTCTTTCTCTCTCTCTCTCTCTCTCTCTCTCTCTTTCTCTCTCTCTCTCTCTCTCTTTCTCTCTCTCTCTCTCTCTTTCTCTCTCTCTCTCTCTCTCTCTCTCTCTCTCTCTCTCTTTCTCTCTCTCTCTCTCTCTCTCAGTTCAGTGTTCAGTTGGGCTCATGCTCAGCCCTCACGCTCTCCCCCGTTGCTAGGAACCTTGTGTGTGAGCCACTCCCAGCCTGTGTCACTGGCTAAACACACACTCACACACTCTCACACACTCTCACACACACACACACACACCAGCTCAACACTTTGGTATGCATGACTAAGTGTCAACAGTAACATCCACCCTGTAAGATCCAGAGCTTCCTCTGCTGTCTACCATCCTCCAGTCCTGTCCTCTTCTTCCCCGTCTTGGTGCTAAATGTCATGAACGTCTCAGTCAGGGATGACATCATCGTCTCAGGGTGAGCACAGGATGTGACCCGCTCTCTGGAACAGGAAGTGCCTTCCCATCTGTCAGTGCTGGCAGGAAGTGAGCTCCACACTGGAGTGTTTGGCCTTGTCAGGCCAGATGGCTGTGAAGACAGCCTGTGTCTGTGTGTGTGCGTGTCTGTGTGTGTGTGTGTGTGTGTGTCTGTGTGTGTGTCTGTGTCTGTGTGTGTGCGTGTCTGTGTGTGTTTGGGTCAAGGTGGAGTTTTTATCTTCAGAGCCTTCTCAGCCACCTTATGCACTCTGCACTTCCTGTCTAGCTTCCTCCAACACAGGAAGTGCCTTTGTGGTGGGCGGGGCACGGAGGGTGGACCAATCAGAGAAGGAAGAGGGGCACGCCAAAGAAAACTGCCTTGATTCAAACACCACAGCTCGGTGTGTGAGTGTGCGTGAGTGTGAGTGTGTGTGTAGCAAACACAGTGTATTAACTAAGCAGAGTTCTTATCCCCAGACTAACAGACTGTCCTCCTGTCTTTATTAATCCTCAGCCCGTCTGTCAGTTTCCTTCCCATGCTCCTCTCTGATGCTCCATCTCTTATTTATGACCGGTGCTTGGAGTGCTGAGCAGCAGTATGTCAGTGGAGAGTGTGTGTGTTGAGGCAGTGTGTGCGTTGAGGCAGTGTGTGTGTGTGTCGAGGCAGTGTGTGTGTGTGTGTTGAGGCAGTGTGTGTGTTGAGGCAGTGTGTGTGTTGAGGCGGAGTGTGTGTGTGTGTCGAGGCAGTGTGTGTGTTGAGGCAGTGTGTGTGTTGAGGCAGTGTGTGTGTTGAGGCGGAGTGTGTGTGTGTCAAGGCAGTGTGTGTGTCGAAGGAGTGTGTGTGTCTGACCAGCTCCAGAGACCAGCAGAGCCAGTAGGCTTGTGTCCCAAATCCAGCCACACCCTCTCTTCTCATCCTTTCATGATCTCCCTCCCTCCCTCCCTCCCTCTCCTTCTCCTTTTCTCCTTCCTCCTTCAAGCTCTCTCTTATACCGTCTTTCCTGCCCTTCTCTCTCAACACCCCCTCCCTGAGTCAACTCCTTCTCCTCCTCCTGCTCCTCCTCCTCTTCTCTTCTCCTCCCCCCCTCCCACATCTCTTCCTCCCCTCCTCTTCCTCCTCTTCCTTTTCCTCCTTCCTGTGGCAATGCCCTCCTCCCCCTGGAGGCGTGGATGGACTGACAGGGTCATGACCCAGGCACAGGGAGGGGCGGGGCGGGGTCGGGGAGGCAGGACCCGGAGGTCACGCATGTGAGGAACAAGCCTCACTGTAGTGGTGCTTCATCCTGGAGACAGACGAATGACGTCGCCCCAGGTTACACCCAAGAGCTCTGAAACCAAACACTGCAGCCCTCCTGCTGAACTGACCGTGTAGCTGCTCTGGTCACTGCTCTTCCTTGACTGTGGCCACCTGCTGGCGGGAGTCTCGCAACTACACCGGCTACATGATCTTGAAATCAGAATGAGTTGTGTTGTAATGTGTGGAGTTGAAAGAGTTTGGTGTCCTTTCAGTCTCTCAGACAGTAGTGTGTCCGTTGTACACAACACCAAGCGCTCGGCCTCAACAACGATACAACACGCTGGTTTCGAGTGTGGTAACTTTAGATCAGCTATGGGTTTTCACAGCGAGGGACGATATGAAGCGAACTCTGTGATACTGACAGCTCCCTCTCTCTTCCTTGTCTTGGTGTCGTCAGAGTACAACATGGAGTATCACCCTTCAGATCACCCACGAGCCAGCACCATCTTCCTCTGCAAGTCCCAGACAGACGGTGAGTGTGTTTAGGTGCTACACACACCCTCACAGCACAGCAGGGGTCCAGGTCTGATGCTGTTCTCCTGCAGCTCTGCTCATGGGCTCATGTTAGTGTGTGAGCACTTGAGGAGAGAGGATTTCATCCTTTATAAGTCTCTGTCTGTGCTCTGTTTATTACGTAAGAGTTATGTCTGCATTTCTTCCTCTCTCTCTCTCCCTCTCTCACTTCCCCCTCTCTCTCTCTCTCTCTCCATCTCTTTATTTAGGTATAGATTTTTTTTTTACAGTTGTCAAAGTTGTGCACTTTGTAGCCAAGAATAATATCAGCGTACTCACAGCATGCTGATAGTGTGATAGTGTAGGCATCCTCCTGCCTGTGTTCTGTCAGTCACACACACACACACACACACACACACACTGTTCGACCCCCCCCCCCCCTCCAGACACTTGGCTGGAGATACAAGATGAGAGGACGTTAGCAGACGTGACGCTGTCTGTTACACTGCCAGGAAATCTCCACACACACACGCACACACACACACATGCATGCACGCACACACATCACACACGTCATACATGACATCAGAGAAACCTGTTCTCCACTGGCTCCAAAACCCTCAACTCCATACTGCGGACATCTGTCTGGGACATGTGCACACACACACACACACACACACACACTCTGAGCCGCACTAGGAACAGATCACTGACAATAAGATGGAGCTGGATCAATATCAGAGAGGGGGGGGGAGGAGACAGAGGGAGAGAGAGAGAGAGAGAGAGAGAGAGAGAGAGAGAGAGAGAGAGAGAGAGAGAGAGAGAGAGAGAGAGAGAGAGAGAGAGAGAGAGGGAGAGAGAGAGAGAGAGGGAGAGAGAGAGAGAGAGAGAGAGAGAGAGAGAGAGGGAGAGAGAGAGAGAGAGAGAGAGAGAGAGAGAGAGAAGGAGAGAGAGAGAGAGAGAGAGAGAGAGAGAGAGAGAGAGGGAGAGAGGGAGAGAGAGAGAGAGAGAGAGAAGACGAGAGAGAGAGAGAGAGAGAGGAGAGGGGGAGAGAGAGAGGGAGAGAGAGAGAGAGAGAGGGAGAGAGAGAGAGATAGGACACAGTTTAACAAGCAAGTGCATGAATTAACTCCTCTGTATGTTATTTCCTTGGTAACCGTTAAGGGAAATAAATAAAGTGGTAGCAGTAATTAATCATGCAGCAGTCTGCTGCTTCGTTCAGCCAATTAGTTCCCAATCATTATCAATTACCCGTCTATTTAGCCAACTGTTCTTAAGGTCGACAGTCTGTTTAACTGAAAACTCTCAGAAGCTCTGATATGTTTGGCAGATTGTCTGACTGTAACAATAGACATCAAGACATCATTCTTCT